>JAVJIF010007313.1:0-168442 GCA_038442645.1 Agave tequilana | reverse complement strand
TTCTTGGTCGAGGAGGCAACTAAGAGAGATCCACATACAACATAGAAATCATATAAATCATGAAAGGAAGTATGATAGACATATGGATGGTATACAACGCTAAACAACATAGACATGCACTGAACGGTGCTTGATACCTGACCAAATCTCAAAATAATGCCAAGGTACCTAATCTTAATCAATACTATATCAATATTCTCAATTGAATAACTTAATAGTTTGTCTAATACTGACTGCTATAAGCTATCTTTCAAGCTAACAACATAGTTCTATGCCTAACTGAATTATTATAGTTCGATTCTCTAGAGTTCAAAATAATTTTAAGTATCTGTCAATTAATCACATGTATTTTCAAATAATTATTGATTCTGATGTCTAATAGGACACGTAGTTAACTGGTATAGGATGAGGATGCATACACTGTGACACACAGATCACTCATTCACTTTCAATGAACAATCACTAAAAACATTCACGTTCTCCCCCTCCTATGAATGTAATTATTCACGTTGTTCCCCTCCTATGAATATCATAATTCACGTTCTCTCCCTTCTATGAATGTAATCATTCACGCTCTCTCCCTCCAATGAAAGTAATAAAGCAACCTTATATACCATCACATTCTCCCATTCAAGAATGAATACAACACATATATATTCCAAAATACACTCCATATAATCACAACATATGAATTACCATATATATGATATATGAATTTCACCCATCACACCAAGTATGATATCACTTTTCAATTAATCATAATATATAGATTATTATCGAGTACTTTCATGTATACACAACACATGTATACACAATATATGTATTCACAATACATGTATATACATCAAATAACATGCTCATATATTACATATGACATATAGTGAAACTCATATCACATAACTTATTCATATATAGTATATCACACATGGTGATACTCAAATGAATCTAAACATGTTAATGCATGGATCTACATCTCTCTATATTAACATGTAAGCAAGTAGACCCGACCTCGATTTGGCTCGAACCGGATAACCAAACCGGGAACCGGTATGTTAGAACTGGAACCGGACGGCCAGCCAGTTCCAAACTGAATCAGAACCGGCCCTGGAATGGCCCGGTTCTAGTTGACCCTTTCTGGACCGGTTCCCAGTTCGAACCGTTTATTTATTTTTTTCGGCCTGGCCCAGCTAGCCCGCCTGGCCAGCTGGGCTGGGCCGTTGGGCTTTTGTTTTTTTTTCTTATAGGTGCTCCGGGCCTCCGGCTCGTTGGGCACTTGGGTGGGCTTTATTTTTTTATATATATATATGCTCCGGGCCTACGGCGCGCAGGGTCTACCCAACGGTCCAAAATTAGACTGTTGGGGGGGGGGCTTGGAGCCAACGTTCAAATGAACGTTGGCTCCCACTACCGAGCCCCAATGGTCCAATTTTGGATCGTTGGGGTAGGTGGTTTTTTTTAATTTTTAAATTTTATATAAAACCTATAAATAGGCTCATTTCTCTCATTCTCCTCCACAACAAAATCCAAACCTCTCTATAATATTTATCTTTACAATCTCTCCTTAATTATTTCTCTTCAAAATCTCTCTTCAAGACTTCGACTTTACAAGTCCCTATAATCTTTCTACATAATCTCTCTACAAAATCTCTCTCTCCAATAGTATTTCACCAAAATCTCTCTCAATAATCTTTCTCCAATTTTCATACTCTCCATGGCAAGTGAAAGTTCGTCGACAAAAGGCAAGAGCAAGGTTGGTGAAAGTCAACCCACCGAAACTGATATTTTCAGTTTTTTACAATCGTCCAAGATGAATTATGGTTTCGACACTGATGAATTGAAAATAAATCCTGAAGAAGAGGCGCAAGTTAATATTCCAACCCAAAGATCTGAAACTCAAGTTGGCAATAGAGACGAAGAAGATACCGCTGTCGCTAGTCAAAATTAAAGTCCGACCTTGTAACACCCAAAATTTTAAACGCTGATTTAAAAATATAAATCTCGAATTATTATGTTAATTGAGTGTGTAATGAATTTTAATTTAATTTTGGGAATGTCAAGTGGTATATATGAATATACCTATACCATGATTTTTATGTAACTAATATTTCAATGTGATGATATACTAGTATTATAATTGAAATACATGTATTTACCAAGAAAATACATTCATGACAATTTTGTATATTATTTTTTTAGTGGAGGAAGTAGGTATGCATGAGAGGAAAGATCAAGGGCCTAGATCTTCTTGATTTGGGGGAGTGACACTTGGATGAAAGGGGGGTGGCAAACTTGTAATATTTTGGAGTGGGGACCTTAAAAGAGTTAAGACAAATTTTATTTCTTCATCCTCATCCTAGAGAGGTTTCTCCATGGAGAAGAAACCCTAGAAACCCAAATGAAATCCCATCTTGATTTCATGCATCTTATTTCTCTCCCTTCTTTTCTTCTCTTATTTTCCCCCCTCTCTCCCCTTGGGCTCGGATCCGCGCGCGCGCAGGCCAATGGCGGCGGCCGGGTGGCCGGCCAAGGCGGCGGTTGGGCGGCGGCGGCCGGCTAGGGCGGCCGGAAGTGGAATTCGTAGATGTGAGTGGGTTTTCTCCTTGTTCATTTCTCAAACTTCCCCTTTGAAAATCCTAGATCTTGATCTATTGATTGAATGGAATTTTTTTCCCTTGAGTTATTCATGCAATATTCCTTGAAATTTCATGGCTTTTTAAAGTATGTAGTGGTAAAAATTTGATCTTGAGATGTTTGAGTTAATCCAATTATATAGAATTGATGGGTATGGAGGTTGCATGATAGGGTATATCATGTAGTGATGGAATCCATGAATTTTCAGATTTGGTTTAGATCTCAAATCTTGAAACTTTAACCTTACATTTTTACCTTGATAATGGTGAAGCTCTCATTGAGAGTTTGTGAGACTAATTTTTGAGCAATATCGTTCTTTTTTTAATTGAAATCAAATGCTTCATAGAATCATTGGACTAATGCATGATGAACTTGCTAGGTGTTACTAATTCTCATTTTATAGTATAACTTTTCTTGTGATTATGTAACTCTCTTGTAATAATATGCCACCTAGACTTTTGACAACAAACTAATAACCCTATGTGAAAGCATAGTGTTCAAGGAAGGGTTATGATTTCGAGATTAGTTCGATCTTTATCAAGAAGCATACTCCCTTGTGTTATGTATATGATTATATCTTGTGAAATCTAGGGTTGTTATTGGTTATCTTTAAGTGGGCAAGGTTAAGCCGAAATTTTGAGTATCATAACGATTAAAGTATTATTAGAAGACAAGATTAATCTTAAGAGTCAAATTAGTATACTAGATTCATGATCGTTGTAGATGGGTGAGATCAAGTTATAAATCTCTCCTAACCATTAGTGTAGACGGAGAATCTTGAAGCTTCTTACACTTGTGAGGGTTGAGCCTCTTACCATTCTTACGTAATAACTATGCAATCAAATCAAAATTTGATCTTGATCATGTTAGTGAGATAAAAAGAAAATTTTTACGATATAAGTTAAACTATGAAGTTGGATGTGACTTAAAGAGGGGTTTGTGATAAATCATGTAGTGATCGAACTATGAATGCTCTTATAAAAATTTCTCGTGAAAAATCTAAATACTTAAGTTCATGACTTACTCATGATCTAATTTAGATGAGGAAATAAAAGGAAAAGTTGAGAATTTGTGTAGTTCAAAGCACTTTTGTAATAATAATACAAATCTGTTAAAGTCTGTCCAGATCTGAAACCTGAAACTTGGGGTTTCTTTCGTAAGATATTTAATAGGAAATAGGTCATGTGATATACCGTTGGAAAGAAAATCGAGTCTACTTTCCGATGGTTCTTACGGTGTCCTAATCAAATGTCTGTGCTGTGAATTATCACTGAAACATGACAACTAGTCGAAAGTGCAAAGTTGCAGAATTTTAGATGTCTAAATGATTTTCTGTTTATTACGGCTGTTCGTACGAATTAAGTGGGTCATATAATATATTGTTAGAAAGATCAGTAAATCTAAATTTTAATGGAAGTTTCTGTGTCTCATTCTAATATCAAAAATAGAAGTTACGATAAAATCATCCGATTGTTAGGGAGGTCAGATCCGATGAAACATATTAGGTGGGATCCATGGGAAAGTTATTGGAATTTATATGTAGGCATGTTGTGCTGAGTTTAGAACTAAATACTTTTCTTCAGTAACGCATGTTATGAACACGGGTGTGTCATACCTATTTATTTAAGTGTTGACCCTTTAAAATAATGTCTTATAATGGGGTTGCATGTACACTCAGTGTGCTGGTGATTATCCTCAGACTCAGATTGCTTTAACTTTATCAGAAATAAGAAATTATTGTGTTATGGACTCCAAAAGACATATTTCATCCTAACACATAATCCCTTCTGTGGCCTAGTAACTGGACTGCGAATAGAATATTTATTGGCGCATAGTCAGTAGAAATTTCTGAAACACCGAAAGTTAATGGTAAGGATGATAGACCAGTCAATTATAATTCACTGATAAATGGACAAGTTAAAGGCCAACACTAAATTATATGGACAATAGACTAAAAGATGAGTGAACATGATACTAATTGAAAGGAAAGATTTTCTTATTGAAATATCAAAGATTGAAAATCAGAGTGATAGGATTGGCAGTATCAAGATCAGTACTGGCAGGAATCCTAATAGTCTCAACTCAATCCATGAATAAGAGAGAATAGTTGTTATAGATATATATATAATCTTGATTTCGATCACATTACTTACATCGTGCCAAAGAAATTTAAGTAATAACGAATGGTTGGACCTTATTAACTTGTACGTCAAATCAAGAGAGTTGTATTCTAATTAATTAGCATGTGTGAGACATTCGCTTCTCCTTATAGTCTCAACTTACCCATCCTTTTAGCCAGGATGTTTGTGCAGGTAATACTTTTGCATACAGATAGCATGTGCCCCATAAGGTAACTAAACTTAAGACATACTTGAAATGAGCACTTTCAATCATATGTGTTATATCTTCTCAATTCTTACTAGGTTCTCTTTCCTTTGAGTATAATGTCTTGAAATACGCCAGGGGTTAAAAGAAATTGTGGCGTTCAAATTATTCTAGTTAAAGGGGATAAACTGATTATCTGAGATGAATACCAAATTAAATGGGCGTGATAATGAATGTTTTGAAATCTCGTATATGAAGATTTGAAAGTGAGAAATATGGGTATGTGGCATATATATATGTACTACCTGATCGTTATGCATATGTAAACCATGTGAACATGGTCGTTCCTCTATTCAAATATATTTAGAGCATCACATAGAAAGCACCCATATTATATATCTACACACATATACAATGTTACAAGGAAAAAGGGATAGCTTCACCATCTTATGGTCGAAGGAGGGTTTATTGCGGTAAATTAGTACTTACACTAAATGTGGGTAGTCTTGCGAGTATTAGACACTGAACCAATAATTAATTCATGTTAACCATGAAAGGGATAGTAAGACAGGCTTAGAACTGAACACAATCTTGTGTAACAAGTGTTGCATTTAATATAGAATTTTGAAATATGGTGTACAAGGGCATTGGCATGTGTCTTACGGAATAGAAATCATTATGATTGATATGAATATAATGGGTGTATATCACTTGATTCATGTACATAATATACATGGGTGACATGTTCTGATTAAGCAATTTGTGTGAATATTCCTATAAGAATACGGTCTCACGGATAAACATTAATCGAGAGTATGATTGTTTTTATATAAGAAATGGTGTGCATGATGTATGAATCTTATGGAATTGGATACACTGATATGGTGCTATTATGTATGTACACATTGTGTTACGGAGGAAGGGACCCGTATTGCACGGGGGCGGAGTGCGAAGACGGTGCTATATATATACATATTTCGGGAGGAAGGGACCCGTATGACACGGGCGGAGTGCGAAGACGGTGCTGTATATGCATATGTCGGGAGTAAGGGACTCGTATGGCACGGGCGGAGTGCGAAGACGGTGCTATATATCATATTGGGAGGAAGGGACCTGTATGGCACAGGCGAAGTACGAAGACGGTGCTATGATATACATATGATTGCATCCTTACAAATGATTGAGAATGAATGGTTATGTGTGATACAAATGTGTGTGTGCGTGATGTGTTATCGTATATGACAACAAAAACATCAGAATATAAGTTTAGCTGATTGAAATGAATACCATATATTGGGTGAAAGTGTACATGTGAATCCGTGCATTACTTGAAGTGTGATGCGATATTGCATTATGAGAAGTATGATATGATTATATGTTATATAAGTATGGCTTGTGATGTAAGTGTTAATTGAATGCATAAACTAGGTTTATGGCATAACTCTGGTGGTTGATGTATTATAGCGTGGAATACAAGGCACGTGAGTAATACACACTATGTACTCATAAGACGAGAGAGTTTGTTTATGTAACTCATAGACCTTATCACACATAAAGATGAAAATCCAAGAAAGAAATTGGGGAGTACGATCATAAGAGTCTGATCGTCCTCAAAAATTTTAGAGACTGGGGCCTTGATTTTTAAACTATTGGATGCCTCTGATTCTTTGTCTTCTTACTGTTTCAGATTGCTCTTATTGCGTGAATATTCATACCCTCATTGAGATATTATCATTCTTGATTTATTTCCTACCTTACTCACTGAGCTGTCGAGCTCACCCTCCCACAGACTGGTTTATTGCAGGTTGCTTGGAGGCAGGGGTCAGGGCTACGCTGCGCAGGGTTCGTTCTAAATCAATCCAACCCTTGTATTTTGGAACATTTGTGTTTGTGGATGATACATGTGGGTCTTGGGATAGATTATTAATCTTGTACACATACATATATAGAGAACCGTTGTGGTAGTTTCATTTTAAGTTGTTATGTGAGATATCTTTATTGAGTTGTGATAACAAGAAGTGTATTATCAATCTGATGATCATGAGAAGTCGTAAGTTATCATTTCTGAGACTCTATGGATGCCGAAAAAAGGAAACTCTAGAGTTTATGTTGTTATGTTTCTCCATAAGTAGGCGATGTCAAGCCGAAATACTTTCATGATTGTGTGGATGATATTGAATTCAGTTATATGGTTGGATTGAGAATAAGTAGGCTGATGTTAGCCGAAATTATCATACTTATATTGGATATCATATCCGACCAGGAATTACAAAGGAGGTGCTGCTGAAATTTTTAAAAAATTGGAAATGATTTTAAAAATCGGTCGGTGTAAGTGGATGTTTTGTTAATTGAAATTTAGGAAATCTGGGACCGTTACAGACCTTTTCGTGCATCATTTTACGAAAATCAAGAATGAGTCGGGCACGGTCGTTAGTGTAAGTTGCAAGCATTGTTTAAAAGCTTATAAATGCTCCACTTCCCGTGGCTATGGAATATTTTGAAAGCATCTGGGAAGGGCGCATCCTTGTGAAACTGGTCTCACAAAAATGTAATCTCAAATATCAAGGCACGCTACCACTGCCCCTCAATTATTTCATTTCTCGGATGTTAAAAATAGAGATGAATTGACAGAATGGTTGCCGCTGAACACTTGTCTTTTAGTTTTGGTGAAAAATTAGGTTTTATAAATTACTGTAAAAATGCATTAAATCCTCAAGCAACTAGAGTGCGTAGGACAACTCTCACACGCCCATTATATAAGCTTTATAAAAAAGAGAAAAAGAATTACATGATTTTTTATCACTTTTGATGGATGTGTATCTAAATGTAGCGATATATGGAGTGATCACTGGCAACAATATTCTTATATGGGAGTCACTTGTCATTAGGTTGATTGTGAATAGAATTTATAAAAAAGAGTAATTGCTTTCAGAGTTTTTGATAAATGACATACATCTCATAATATTTAAAGAATGATAAAAGTAATTTTAGAAGAATATGGTTTGATTAATAATATTTTTTTCAATTGGTTTTGATAATGCATCTATACCTGAACTAGAAAAAAATTGTAAACCTGCATTTGGGGGTAATTTTTTCATCAAAAATATGCTTGTCATGTTTTAAGTTTATGTGTGCAAGATGACTTTTAAAACAATTGGAAGATTATATTGAACCTATTAGACAAGCACTTGACTATTTATGGACACACCCACGAGTAATGAAAGAATGGGGAACATATTGTAAATCAAATGGTGTGAGACCAAAATGATTTTTACGAGATGTTCCAACCCGCTGGAATTCAACTTATGAATTACTTAATAATAGTGGATTATTATGTGATTTTATTACTAACAATATTAATGATATTAATTTATATCCAATACAATGGGATGCATGCAAAAGTATTTTGAATATCTTAAACGTTTTTAATGATACTAGTTATATTTTATCTGGTGTTTATTATCCTACAACACATTTATTTTTAATTGAGTGTATAAATATTTGTGATGTGTTAGAAAAACATTGAATGTATTTTCTTGTATTCAAGCAATGAAAAATAAATGGCTAGAATATTTTAAAATAATTTCATCTATTTATTTAGATGCATGTTTTTGATTCTGTGTAAATTAGATGGATTGCATGACTATTTGAAGGCTTATTATTATATTATTCAAGTGGATGAAGATGTTTATGATTTATTTAATAAAATAAAAATGAAATTCATACTTTATATAATGAATATAGCGGAGTATATAGTTCAAGTATTAATTGTTGGCCCAAAGGCCTATCACTCTAGTTTTGATGATGATCAACTCATGTAGTTATGGTACTAATGATCTTGTATTTAATTAGTCTCAGATTTATAATCAAGATCTTAGTAGGTGTGTAGCTTCATCAAAAGATTTAAAGACAAGTTTTGGAGCTAACACGGTTTGATTCAAGAGCTTGTGTATCAAGACCACATCAAGTACTCAAGAGGAGTCTAGCTCGTTGGATCGTGTTTTGGACCAAGTCAAGAAGATGAGAAGACTTCAAGTGAAGACTTCAAGATCAAGACTTGAGTCTAGGTTTGTTTTTATAAGATTTTGTTTTTAGATAAAATGTAAAGGATAGAATAGTTGGTGAATTGCTCAAATATATCTTACCACACACACACACTCTTGATTTAGATAAGTTTTTCATAAAAGAATTTTTATTTTGAAAAAATACAAAAGAGTTTTCTTTTTGAAAAATACGTTTTGGTTTTTGGAATATATGTTTTCACCAAAACTAAATTTAGAGCTTAATGTCAAAAACATAGATATTTTACCATGTTTATATAGTGGATCATATCCATACACTCTATGCTTTCAAAGTGTTTAAAATATCTTGTTTTTGCATTGGAGAAGTTTTGGAAAAACCAATTTTGGAAAAATACAGTTTTCGTTTTTAATTAAAATTTCTAAGTTACAAAAATAGTTCAAATTGTTTGTAACATGTCTTGATTTTGTTCAAGCATGTTTGATTATCAAAGTATAATG
Organism: Agave tequilana; assembly: GCA_038442645.1. Taxonomy (NCBI): domain Eukaryota; kingdom Viridiplantae; phylum Streptophyta; class Magnoliopsida; order Asparagales; family Asparagaceae; genus Agave; species Agave tequilana. The sequence goes on along the minus strand of JAVJIF010007313.1, from coordinate 158,966 downwards.
TTAAAACTATTTTTATAGATTTTTGGAGATTTTATGGGATTTTATTTGAGCCAAAATGATCAAGTTTTTGATTCCTAAAATGTTCTGATCTGGCTTCTGCCGGTCGACCGAGCTTAAAGTCGGTCGACCGGGACGGTCACCGATGGGCACAGACGTGCACGCCAGTTCTGGCTGGAGGGCCGGTCGACCGACCCCGGTCGACCGCAGAGAGCTTCTGCTCTCTAGAAAGCCCCGGTCGACCGGCAGAGAACTCTGTTCTCTGTTCCAGGCAGCGATCGACCGGGCCGGTCGACCGACGCCCCAACGGTCAGTTTTCTGACTGTTGGCGGTCGACCGGGCTGGTCGACCTGAAAAAATGCCCAACGGCTAGTTTTTTCTAGCCCTATTTAAAGGGGGCTTTTGGGCCTGTTTTCTCCACAAGATTTTCAAGTGGGTTTTGCACCAGTTTTTTCAACTCTTTTAAGAGGTTTTCTCCACTTGTATTTGAGCCAAATACTTCCATTCAAAAGGAGAGTTTATCAAGAGTTTTCAAACTGATTTCTTTGAGTTTTTCACCACACATTCCATCCTTGTTTTTCTCACAAACACTTGAGCTATCCATTGATATATTAATTCTATATGAGTGTTATTGTGAGAGTGTTTATTGGTGATCAAAGTGTTTAGATCACCAAGAGTTCTTTCTTGTACTTTGAGGAGGCGGACGCGTGTGTTCGCGGTGTTTTCGAGTTCGTGTGTGAACTCGGTGTTTGAGGTGCGGCCTCGGCGAGCTAGTGGGCTTGCGGTGTGTACGGAACTAGAGAGTCCAAGGAGTTCAAGTATGAACTCGCCTTGTAGGTGTTGCGGCACCGAGTGATCCGGTGGGATCGGTTTTTAGTGAAAATCCTTCATAGTGTTGAAGGAGGGGACGTAGAGCAAGTATGCTCGAACCTCGAAACAAATCTCCCGTGTTTGCAATTGCTCACTCTCTATCTCTTACTCTTGTTTATATCTTGCATGCTTTTATTGCTTTCATCTTTTATGCTTGATATATATTGTGAGCTTAATTGTTATATGCTTGGGGATTGTTTGCTAACACTTGTATTCAACCAAGAGAGCCAACGCGGCACCTCAACTCTTATTTAGAGGAATCTTGAGGAGTTAGTCCAGAGCCCTTCACGGGAAATCCGGTACACTCTTGTGTTATACTTGGTGTTTAGTTTAATAAGTTTCTAATTCCGCATTATTGACCATTAGATTAGCTCATCACCTATTCACCCCCTCTAGGTGATTTACAATTGGTATCAGAGCCACGTGCTCTTGATTTGGGTCTTACAACCTAGAGTTAAAGATCCTCATTTTATAGCTAATCACAAAATTTGTACACACACATGGACTTCATAACACCTCCCATTTGACATCCTTAACATCCAAACTTGCAAGGTTAAGATGTCTTTGTACCTCAAAGCCCTAGGTATTAAAGTTTATTTTGTCACTATTAAAGATTCTTATTGTTTAAATGGCAAAAATATTGAGGCTAATGCAAAAGCCCTACATGTTTTAAGGTCTACCTTAAATGATGTTTATTTATCTAGGGTTGCTAATCTTGATTCGGCTTTTGTAGTATGGAACACAATTCTCTCCCTTGACGAAAAAAGAACAATACTATGCGGGGAGCGGTTCGGATGTTGGAAGTAACACCTCCAACGTGTGCTACATGGTCCAAGGGGATACCCCCCTTGAGGTAACTACTGAATCCGAGGTAGAAGAGGATGTTGAAATGTCATATAATGAACTAGCATCATTTTGTCAACAACTCTTAGAAAAATATGAATTGCATAAGAAAGATAATAAGAAAATGAAAAATAAATTTGATTGCATGTTAAAAGATAATGATTCCTTTAAACAAAAAGTTGCATGCATTGAAAAAGAAAATGAAAGTTTGAAAAATGAAAATGTTTCCTTGATGTCTAAATTAAATGATCTTTGTGAAGGAAACACTAATTTGAAAATAAAATTATTTTGGTGGAAAACACAAAAGAAGTTGCTTTAAATGAAAACACTTCTTTAAAAGGAAATGGTTGAAAAAGAAAAAGTAAATGTTTCTAAAAAGAAAAAGAATAATGATTCTATATCTCACCATGCCTTACATGCCACCATTAATCAAAATGAGATTAATGTTTTGAAAAATAAAATAAATTGTTTGAGCTCAACTTTGAGCACATGTGCATTTAACCACTCTAGATTGGAGTCTTTGTTTTCAACGAAACAAGCTCCACATGTTCATGCACATCATCCACATCATGCATATGCACACTTTGCACGCCATGACCACACCCACACTCATATGCATCCTAGAGTGTACAAATGTACACATTGTGGCCGCAAAGGCCATTTAGCAGAATTTTGTTATGATAAGATAAATGCTATGAATTTTGCTAACAAAAATATTTGGGTTCCTTATAAGACTAACCCACATGGACCCAAAAGAAAATGGGTACCAAAATTCTCACCTTGTGTTTTTGATGTAGGTGCGGGCTCTCACAAAACGTGAGAGGGATGGTGCCTTGATGGTGGGTGCACATGGACATGATGGACATACTTTTGATGCACCGCTATCAAGGAGGCTTGTTGGGACAACCACCATGTTTCGGAGAATTAGAGCATAGTTCTTTGGTTTGATAACTATCTCTAAAACTCCTAAGTTAATTTACATGCTTGTTCATATATGATATTTTTAGCATGTTCATGTTTTATTTGTTTTGTGCTTCATGTGGTAAATACTAGTTTAAATGTAGTTTTTATTAAAACTTGGATATATATATATATATATATATATATATATATATATATATATATATGTACAAGTAGTGAGCAACAAATTGATTCATATATGTTTACACTTTATTGATCATTTGTATTCACTATATGCACATGTATAGCCTAGTTTTGATGATTCTCTCATTTACACTTGTTTTGCCTATTTTCATGTTTTACTTCATGTATATGTATTTTGTATTCAAATCTAATAAATATACATGTATACCCCATGAGTCATTTGCCTTCATGCAATTTACATTATGGACTCAATTTTATGTTTGGGATATGTATGCATATTTTTAGAATTGGATAAATCATACATATACCTAGAAGTTTGTTTTTAAGATGAAAAATGAATTTTTATGATTTTCATCTTTATATGAAAAATGAATTTTCATGATTTGTTTGATAAAATAATATTCATGTTTGTTTTGAGCATTATTGATTATTTTCATGAAAATGCTATTTACATGATTTTTTGAACACTCACACTTCATTTGTTTTGTCATGACCTTGTTTCATGAACATCTTTATGAGCTTTATCGATTTTGAGTGTCAACTCTTGTGTATTTGGTATGATTCATGAAAAACATATGATTTGATTTCATGTTTTGAAGGATCTTTAACTAGTTTTTCAAAACTACTTTAACTAGTTATTTATCTTCAATTTGGTAGTATTTTTCACTATAAAAATATTTTCATACCCTATTTTTGAAAAACCCTACCAACACCGTCATGGGTGGTCGGATGGGCGATTATGCCTTGCAAACCTCATTGAAAATCTTTTACCTTGTGCATAAAAGGGTAATAGGTTATGAGTTATATACTTGATCTTAATTGGTATTTTCAATTTGTATATACTCATATTTTGTTACCTATATATGTATGCTTCATTTCAAATAATATCAATTTCTATTGGTATTTTCATTTTCATACATATATATGATTTGTTTGTACTTGAGTTAAAATCGATTAACATATTTAAAGCACAAAGTATGTTTATGCTAAGCTTGATTCAAATCCTTATTTTCAATTGGTATCTCAATTGATTGTTTTAATAAGCTTATGCATTATTTTTAAATTTGATATTTTTATTGATATCAAAAATGTGCAATAACTTTCAATTGGTATCAATATGATCCTATTTTGATTAAAATTCAAAATTTGTAATGTTATTTACAATTGGTATCTTACAATTTGATTGTTTACAAGTGGTACCTTTAAAAATTTTGTTTATATGATATCTTAAAATTTGATTTTCTCAGAAATCTCAAAATTTGTTTTTATTGAGAAAAATTCAAAATTTTGTTTTAATATGAAATTTTAAAAATTAAAAATGTTTTGATTTGTATTGCCTATATGTAAGAGGAGCTTAACATCTCTTCTACATATAGATTCATGTTGAGTGTATCTTATATTGAGGAGCTTGACAACTCTTCTTTATGCGGTACACGTGTGTAGGCCGAGCTTAACATCTCCTTTTATGCATTGCATATTATGCGTTATGTAAATTTGGGCTTGTCATCCCTCCTTCATGTAATGCATATATGTAGGGAAGTTAACTTAGCGTCTTCCTCTTCATGAATGTATATCGCATATAACTCTTTATTGATTGATTTGAGTTCACCTCTTTGTGGGGGAGAATATTGTTTTGTGTTTACTTTAACCCCTTTGTTGATGATTGACAAAAATGGGGAGAAGTATTTTAGTATATATGCATGTTTTGATTTATGTTTATGCATATATGTTTTATTTTGCGAATAGGAGAAAAAGAATTTGATGAGTTTTATGCTTGATTGGCATGTTTATCTCCTTGTATTTGCATACATGTTTATGAGATTTCATTGCATATTTATTTGTTCATTGTTATGCATGAGTTAAGGGGGAGCTTCTTTGAAGCTTTACTTTAATCCATGCATATATAACTCCATGAGTTTTGTCATCATCAAAAATGGGGAGATTGTTGGCCCAAAGGCCTATCACTCTAGTTTTGATGATGATCAACTCATGTAGTTATGGTACTAATGATCTTGTGTTTAATTAGTCTCAGATTTATGATCAAGATCTTAGTAGGTGTGTAGCTTCATCAAAAGATTTAAAGACAAGTTTTGGAGCTAACACGGTTTGATTCAAGAGTTTGTGCATCAAGACCACATCAAGTACTCAGGAGGAGTCTAGCTCGTTGGATCGTGTTTTGGACCAAGTCAAGAAGATGAGAAGACTTCAAGATCAAGACTTGAGTCTAGGTTTGTTTTTATAAGATTTTATTTTTAGATAAAATGTAAATGATAGAATAGTTGGTGGATTGCTCAAGTATATCTTACACACACACTCTTGATTTAGATAAGTTTTTCAAAAAAGAATTTTTATTTTGGAAAAATACAAAAGAGTTTTCTTTTTGAAAAATACCGTTTTGGTTTTTGGAATATATGTTTTCACCAAAACTAAATTTAGAGCTTAATGTCAAAAACATAGATATTTCACCATGTTTGTGTAGTGGATCATATCCATACAATCTATGCTTTCAAAGTGTTTAAAATATCTTATTTTTGTATTTGGAGAAGTTTTGGAAAAACCAATTTTGAAAAAATACAGTTTTCGTTTTTAACCAAAATTTCTAAGTTACAAAAATAGTTCAAATTGTTTGTAACATGTCCTAATTTTGCTCAAGAATGTTTGATTATCAAAGTATAATGTTAAAACTACTTTTGTAGATTTTTGGAGATTTTATGGGATTTTATTTGTGCCAAAATGACCAAGTTTTTGATCCCTAAAATGTTCTGATCTAGCTTCTGCCGGTCGACCGGACCGGTCGACCGAGCTTGAAGTCGGTCGACCGGGACGGTCGACCGACGTGCACAGACGTGCACACCAGTTCTGGCTGGAGGGCCGGTCGACCGACCCCGGTCGACCGACCCCGGTCGACCGCAGAGAGCTTCTGCTCTCTGGAAAGCCCCGGTCGACCGGGCCGGTCGACCGGCAAAGAACTCTGTTCTCTGTTCCAGGCAGCGGTCGACCGGGCCGGTCGACCGACGCCCCAACGGTCAGATTTCTGACCGTTAGCGGTCGACCGGGCCGGTCGACCGCCAGCCGCCTGGGCTGAAAAAATGCCCAACGGCTAGTTTTTTCTAGCCCTATTTAAAGGGGGCTTTTGGGGCTGTTTTCTCCACAAGATTTTCAAGTGGGTTTTGCACCTGTTTTTCCAACTCTTTTAAGAGGTTTTCTCCACTTATATTTGAGCCAAATACTTCCATTCAAAAGGAGAGTTTATCAAGAGTTTTCAAAGTGATTTCTTTGAGTTTTCACCACACATTCCTGAAAACCACCTAGAGGGGGGGTGAATAGGTGATAATGCTAATCTAGAAACTAAATGCGGAAGCTAAGACAAATTTGCAACACACTTAATACAACCAACAAGTGTAGCCGAATTCCCGTGAAGGGCTCTGGACTAACTCCTCTTGATTCCCCTAGATAAGGGTTGAGGTGCTATATGAAGCTCTTGTGGTTAAGTATAAGTGAGGCACACACAAGCAAGCCAAGCATATAAAGATGAACAATATGAAACAATGCAAGGCACAACACAAGTATGAATGATATGGCAATATGAATAATGCAATGCACAAATGTAAAGAGAGAGAGAGAGAGAGTTAGAGAGACAATGGATCAAACGCAAACACAAAAATATGTTTCGAGGTTCGAGCCCCTAGCTCTACGTCCCCGCCTTCACCGAGAAGGATTTCTAATCCACTATCTTGTCCACCGAGGACTCCCACCGAGGGAACCTCCACCGAGGAGGATTTTTACAACAAGGGAGTACCGAACTCCTCTCTCAAACACCACCTCACAACCGAGGGGTAGGCCCGTAGCCAAACAACCACAATCACCTCTACTGAAGAGGGATACAAACCAAACTCCACCTCTCACTAGAGGGAGAAAACACAATCTCAACCTCTACCAAAGAGGGAGCAAACACCAACCCAAATCAACAACCTCAACCTCTACCAAAGAGGGAGCAACCAACAAATGAGGGTTTTTACAACTTGGAGGTTTCCACAACCTCAAACACTTCTCTTTTTCCACAAACAAAGATCCTAATAGATTAGGATAGAATGATAGCTCAAGTGTGGAAAAATTAGAGTTTGGAAAACAAAAACTCAAAGAAAAATACTTGGGAAAACTCTTTGTAAAAGATAGAAATGAAGAACAAAACAAATCTCCCAATTTTCTATTTTCTTTGATTTTTTAAAACTCTAAAACAAATAAAGATTGATCTTTTGAAGCTCTAAAACACTTTTTAAAACTTGTAAAAACACTTTAAAAAACTAGGAATTTTTCTTGTCCAAAGTCTTATAAAAAACCCCAAGAGATGAGGCTTAAATAGCCTCTCCCAAAAACTAGCCGTTTGGCTGTTTCTGACAGCCAGACAGCTGGCGGTCGACCGGCCGGTCGACCGCCAACGGTCATAAATATGACCGTTGGGGCATCCCGGTCGACCGACCCGGTGGACTGCCCAAAAACAGAGAGCAAAGCTCTCTGGCCGGTCGACCCGTCCGGTCGACCGTGCCCTGTGCCTGGCCAACGTGCACAGGTCTGTGCACGTCGGTCGACCGACTCTGGAACACGGTCGACCGTCTCGGTCGACCGCCAGAGCCTGGCAGGCAGCAGTTTGGGTCAGAAAAACTTGTTAAAATATTCTTATAAATACTTAAAAATCTTCTAAAAATCCCCAAAAATAGTTTTAACATTTTGCATTGATATATAAACATGTGATAAAAATTTCAACTCAAATATCAAGCAATTTGAACTATTTTTGTGTCTATCATTTTTACCAAAAACCAAAAACTGTATTTTATCAAACTTGGATTTTTCAATAGGAAATCTGATTTTTCCTAAAACTTATTGAAATACAAAAACATGATATTTAAACACTTTTAGGCATGTTGCATATGGACATATGTCCAATATACAAGAAACAAATATATATCATAGTTTTTGTCTTTATTTCAAAATAATGTTTTGTTAAAAATACCAAAACACTAAAACACATGAATAGGTATATCAAACTAATTTTGTATAAGTCATCTAAGCATGTATGTATATAGAATACATCTAATATACATAAAAACAAAGTAAACTTGTTTTGATCTACTATTCATGAAAACCAATATCCAAAAATATAAAACTTGTGTGTGTTATGAACTTGAGCATATCAACTATCTAATCTTTACAAATGGATCTAAACACACTAAACTATGGATACCTAAGTCTTCTTGACGATCTTCAATCTTCAAGTCGACTCGATCCAAAACTCCGTGATCCAACGAGCAAGGCTATGTATTATCTTGATGCTCGGGCTCTTGAATCACCATGTAAAAAGCTTCCAAAACAACTTGTTGAAGCTATCACCAACTAATATCTTGGTTAATGATCTGAAACTTAAACAACACAAGATTATTAGTAAACATAACTACATGAGTTAATCATCATCAAAACTAGAGTGGAAGGCCTCTGGGCCAACAATCTCCCCCTTTTGATGATGAAAAACTCATGGAGTTATATATGCATGGATTAAAGTTAAGCTTCAAAGAAGCTCCTCCTTAACTCATGCATAAACAAATAAACATAAATATGCAATGAATATGAAACATGAAACATGCATAGATATGCATAAACAATAAAAGGTTCTAGATATCAATGAAATTTTCAAAAAAACAAATAAACAAGCTCTAGATACCAATTAAACTTAATATATGCAAAACATAAATATGCATATAAAACTCAACATCTTTCTCCTTAAACTTAATATATGCAAAAGCACAAGTATGCATATAAAACTTGAAATCTTTCTCCCCCTTTTTGTCAATCATCAATAAAGGGGTAAAAGCAAAACCAAATCAATAAATTTTTCTCCCCCTTTTTGTTCGAAATAAGGAAACAACAAAAGGGTCAAAAACAATAAAAAAAATGTTCTCCCCCTTTTTGTCTAAAACAAAAAAAATACCAATAAGGGGTTACAATCAATTAAGATATCAATTTAAATATATGTCAAAGATAGCATCTTGATACCAATTGAAAGTGAACATAGATCAATCAACAAATGGTATATGCGATATACATTCATGAGGAGGAAGATGTGAAGCTTCCCAACATAGATACATTACATGAAAGAGGGATGACAAGCCCTAATTCACATAATGTACACTATGCAATGCATAAGATGAGATGTGAAGCTCCCCCTACACACGTGTTGTAGGTTCACCTAGAGGGGGGTGAATAGGTGATGGCTAATCTAATGGTCACTTAATGCCAAATAATGCGGAATTAAAAACTTATTATGATCTAAACAAACTATTACACTAAACACCACATATAACACAAGAGTGTAGCCGAATTCCCCGTGAAGGGCTCTGGACTAACTCCTCTAGATTCCCCTTGAATGGGTTGAGGTGCCGCGTTGGCTCTCTTGGTTGAATACAAGTGTTAGCAAACAATCCCACGCAAGTATGTATCAATTATGCACACAATATATCAAGCATGAAAGATATAGACAAGTAATAAGCATGCAAGATATAATAATAGAGAGAGAGAGAGAGAGAGAGAGAGAGAGAGAGAGAGAGAGAGCAATCGCAAACACAAAGGGTTTGTTTCGAGGTTCGAGCACACTTGCTCTACATCCCCGCCTTCGACACACGAAGGATTTCCACTATGCAAGATCCCAATGGATCTCTCCCCGGTGCCGCAACACCTACAGGCCCTCGGACTCCCTAGTCCCGTACACACGCAAGCCCACCGGCTCGCCGAGGCCGCACCTCAAACAAGAGTTCGCACCCGAACCCGAAACAACCGAGTCCACACTAGGACCCGAAACAATGCGAACACAACCGTCCGCCTTCTCAAAGGAACAAAGTAGAACTTTGGTGATCACAACTCTTGATCACCTAAAATCCTCTCACAACAAAACTCCCTATAGGGTAGATATAGCAATGGATGGCTCAAGTGTTTGTGTGAGAAAACAAGGAAAGAGATGGTGGAGGAAAACTCAAAGAAAATCTCTTTTAAACACTCTTGATAAAAACTCCCTTTGATTGGAAGTATTAGCTCTCAAATTTGTGGAGAAAAACCTCTGAAAAGGATTGGAAAAACTGGCTCAAAAATACTCTCCAAATCTTGGTGAAAACAATGCCCAAACCCCCAAATTTATAGGCTCAGAAAAACTAGCCGTTGAGGTTCTGTCAGGCCTGTAGGTCGACCATCCGGCCGACCGGCCAACGGTCATATTTCAGACCGTTTGAGCCATCGGTCGACCGGGCGGTCGACCGAGCCAGGATACAGAGAGCAATCTCTCTGTCCGGTCGACCGCACGGTCGCCGGGGCATTTCCAGAGAGCAGAGCTCTCTGGACGGTCGACCGGGTCGGTCGGCCGGCCATCCTGCAGAACTGGCGTGCACGTCTGTGCACGTCGGTCGACCGGCTGAAGCCAGGTCAGGTCTGAACTAGGGATTAAAAACTTGGTCTTTTGGCTCACATAAAAATCCCATAAAATACTGAAAAATATACAAAAATAGTTTACCAATATACTTTGATAAACAAACATGCTTGCACAAAATCAAGGCATGTTATAAATGATTTGGACTATTTTTGTAACTTGGAAATATTGGCTCAAAAGAAAACAATATTTTCCAAAACTTGATTTTTCTAAAACTTGTTTTCCAAACTTCTTCATGATATAAAAACAAGATATTTTGAATTCATTAAGGCATAGTGTGTATGGATATGATCCACTACACAATTAAGATGAAATATCTATGTTTTTGGCATTAAGCTCTAAATATGTTTTTGGATAAAAGACATGCATATAAGAAATTCCAAAAACCAAAAAGTATTTTTCCAAAATGAAAGTCTTTTCTAAATCTGAAAATTCTTTTATGAAAAGACAACTAAATCAAGAGTGTGTGTGTGATATATACTTGAGCAATCCACCAACTATTCTATCCTTTACATTTTATCTAAAAAATAAAATCTTCTAAAAACTAAATCTTATACCTAGACACAAGTCTTCATCTTCTTGAAGTCTTCTCTTGAAGCCTTCTCATCTTCTAGACTTGGTCCAAATGCAATCCAACGAGCTCGACTTTGATGTGGTCTTGATGCATAGGCTCGTGAATCAACCGGTGCTAGCTCCAAAATGTTGATCCTAAATCCTTTGTTGAAGCTCCACACCTACTAAGATCTTGATAACAAATCTGTCACTAATTAAACACAAGATCATTAGTAAACATAACTACATGAGTTGATCATCATCAAAACTAGAGTGATGGGCCTTTGGGCCAACACGTGTACCATATAAAGAAGAGTTGTCAAGCTCCTCAATACAAGATACACTCATCATGAATCTATATGTAGAAGAGATGTTAAGCTCTCATTGCATATGGGCAATACAAATCAAAACTTTTGAATATTTTCTTTAAACAAATTTTTGAGATTTCAATTTAAATCATTCAAATAAACATCTTGATATCAATTTGAAAATTTTATTTTCTATCATAAAGTAAGGGAGTGGAAATACAAATACCAATTGAAATATAAAAATCAAATTTTCTCCCCCTTTATGAAATACAACTAAACACATGCATAAGCTTGTTTAAGAATACCAATTGAAAACTAATCAATTGAAATATGATAGTCATTAAATTTTCAAGCTTAGCATAAACAAAATTTGTGCTCAAGATATAGGGATATAATAAGCACAAATAAAACATATATGTATGAAAAATTAGATACCAAATGAAATTGATACCATTTGAATTGAAAGCATACATATATATATATATGTGTGTGTGTGTGTGTGTGTGTGTGTGTGTGTGTGTGTGTGTGTGTGTATATATATATATATATATATGAGTATACAAAAATGACAATATTGATACCAATCGAAAGAATTCAATGATACCAATTGAAACAACAATAATAGCAAGTGTATACCTCATATCACAATGAAGAATACGAACTAGTAAAAATGAAAAGTTTTGTTAACTAGTACGAAATCCTTCAAGTAAGGAATAAAACAAAAATATTTTTCATGAAAAATGAAATCCACATGATATTCAACACTCAAGTCAATAAAGCACATATAGGACTCATGAAAATAAAACATGAGCAAACAAGTAGGGTGAGTGCATAATTAAAATGTGAAGATCATGATCATGAAAGTATTCAATTAAGCTCAATATTCCTTTAAAAACATGAAACTCATCAAAAATAATTAATCTTCAAGGTATATGTATGTCATATACAAACTAAGGTATACATACATATCCAAACACAATAATTCCACAAATATATATATATGCATGAAGGCACGTGGGTCAAAGGATGTATATGTATAACAATAATTTAGATAAAATGGACATATACATGAAGTTAAATAAGAATTCATAAAACAAATTCAAAAATGGGAATACAAGTTTAAAATGCATGAATCATCAAAACTAGACTATACTAGAACATCTAATGGGTTCAAATAAGCATTCAAGTTCAAACATATAAAGATTTATTTGTGGCCCACTAAATGTACAAGTATAAATCCTAGTCTTAATGAAAACTAACATTTAAACATATATTCAAATCATGAAGCATAAAACGGAATATAAATTATCATGAAGAAACATAAACATGATTATTATGTAAATTCATATGTTATTAAACCTATGATAAACATGATAGCTAAACATATACGAGAACACAAAATAATAGTCCATTTTAAACATGGGTGTCTCAAAATGCTATACATGCATGTCAAGGGTCTAATAAACATGGCATTAACATAATAATCTACAAACATCAAAACATGCTATAAACAATAAACATGAAAAGCATGCATAAATATAAATAAGGAGTTAGAGATTCGATACCAAAACCATTGAGGGTACCTCTCTAGTTCTCCAAACCAAGGTGGTCCTCCCACCAAACATCCCTTGAAAGTGATGCATCCAATTGATTTCCATGAAGCTCGGAACGCATCCACTCCAAGGTACCTCTACTCTCACGTCATGCGAGAGCCCACACCTACATCATAAATAAGAGGGGTGATCTTTGGTACCCATACTCTTTTGGGTCCATGGGGGTTAGTCCCTTCTCTAACCCAAACAAATTTATTTGCTAAATTTGAAACATGTATACGATCATAGCAAAATTTAGCAAGGTGGCCCTTACGTCCACAATGTGTACAAGTGGACACATGAGCATACAAGTGATGATGATGTCCGTGAGGAGCATGTGTATGCCATGGAGGGTGTGCATGAAAAGATGGAACTTGCTTCTTTTGAAACAAGGATTCCAAACGTGTATGTTTCATGGCACATTGGCTCAAAGTGGAGCCCAAACAATCTACACTCTTCTTAAGCATGGATATATCATTATCAATCAAAGAAGAAGTGTGGCATGCAATAGGTGAAGTGTGAGATACTACCCTAGCATGGCAAACATGAGAATCAATTTTATTTTGTAAAACAATCTTTTTCTTTAAACAAACATCTAAATCATTTGAAATAGAAATTATTTTATTTTTCAAAGCAACATTCTCTTTTAAAACAAAATCAACTTTTGAAGACAAAATTTCATTTTTCTTTAAAACTTTTTCACAATCATTTTTAGACTTTAAAAATTCATTTTCTTTTAGGGCAAGATCAAGTTGAGATTTTAATGAATCCCTCTCATTAGAAATCTCCTCTTTCTCTTGCAAAATAATGTCAAGTCTAGAATGCAAATTTTTATTATCATTATTAAGGCCTAGACTTTTCTTTTTCAATTATTATATTTTTCTATTAATTTTTCACAAACTAATGATAGTTCTTCATTCAAAGTGTTGGGATCAACATGCTCATCACAAGAAGAACTAGAATCAAAACTATCTAGTTGAGATTCCGATTGTACCTCAAGAGAGTCATTCCCTTGGACCATGAATCATTGGGAGTCGGATTCTCCACTAGACTCCTCCGGTTGGATTGGCAATTGAAGCTTGGAGGTGGTTGTGGTTGTCAACTTGTTCCACACTACAAAAGCGGAATCAAGGTTAGAAATAAACATAAGATAATCTTTATTTAATGTGCTTCTAATAGCCTCAAAGGCTTGTGCATTAGCCCCTATATGATTGCTATTACCAAGATAGCATTTCTTGGTAGCGGCAAGATAAACATGCAAGCCTAGGGTCTTTAGGTACATGGACATCCTATATTTCCATGTGTCAATGTTGGAGACATCGAACATGGGAGGTGAAAAGCAATCCATGGGTACAAACTAAATGTGTGCAAACAAGATGAATGTGCAAATGCAAAGAAGATTAGCAAACAAGGATCTTACTCCTAGGATGTTAAGCCTAAGTATCAGGAGCGTAGGCTCTGATACCAATTGAAAACCACCTAGAGGGGGGTGAATAGGTGATAATGCTAATCTAGAAACTAAATGCGGAAGCTAAGACAAATTTGCAACACACTTAATACAACCAACAAGTGTAGCCGAATTCCCCGTGAAGGGCTCTGGACTAACTCCTCTTGATTCCCCTAGATAAGGGTTGAGGTGCTATATGAAGCTCTTGTGGTTAAGTATAAGTGAGGAACACACAAGCAAGCCAAGCATATAAAGATGAACAATATGAAACAATGCAAGGAACAACATAAGTATGAATGATATGGCAATATGAATAATGCAATGCACAAATGTAAAGAGAGAGAGAGAGAGAGTTAGAGAGACAATGGATCAAACGCGAACACAAAGATATGTTTCGAGATTCGAGCCCCTAGCTCTACGTCCCCGCCTTCACCGAGAAGGATTTCTAACCCACTATCTTGTCCACCGAGGACTCCCACCGAGGGAACCTCCACCGAGGAGGATTTTTACAACAAGGGAGTACCAAACTCCTCTCTCAAACACCACCTCACAACCGAGGGGTAGGCCCGTAGCCAAACAACCACAATTACCTCTACCGAAGAGGGATACAAACCAAACTCCACCTCTCACTAGAGGGTGTAAACCACAATCTCAATATCTACCAAAGAGGGAGTAAACACCAACCCAAATCAACAACCTCAACCTCTACCAAAGAGGGAGCAACCAACAAATGAGGGTTTTTACAACTTGGAGGTTTCCACAACCTCAAACACTTCTCTTTTCCACAAACAAAGATCCTAATAGATTAGGATAGAATGATAGCTCAAGTGTGAAAAAATTAGAGTTTGGAAAATAAAAACTCAAAGAAAAATACATGGGAAAACTCTTTGTAAAGGATAGAAATGAAGAACAAAACAAATCTCCCAATTTTTCTATTTTCTTTGATTTTTTTCAAAAACTCTAAAACAAATAAAGATTGATCTTTTGAAGCTCTAAAACACTTTTTAAAACTTGTAAAAACACTTCAGAAAACTAGAAATTTTTCTTGTCCAAAGTCTTATAAAAAACCCCAAGAGATGAGGTTTAAATAGCCTCTCCCAAAAACTAGCCGTTTGGCTGTTTTTAACAGCCAGACAGCTGGCGGTCGACCGGCCGGTCGACCGCCAGCGGTCATAAATATGACCGTTGGGGCATCCCGGTCGACCGACCCGGTCGACCGCCCAAAAACAGAGAGCAAAGCTCTCTGGCCGGTCGACCCGTCCGGTCGATCGTGCCCTGTGCCTGGCCAACGTGCACAGGTCTGTGCACGTCGGTCGATCGAGCGGTCGACCGACTCTGGAACACGGTCGACCGTCTCGGTCGACCGCCAGAGCCTGGCAGGCAGCAGTTTGGGTCAGAAAAACTTGTTAAAAATATTCTTATAAATACTTAAAAATCTTTTAAAAATCCCCAAAAATAGTTTTAACATTTTGCATTGATATATAATATGTGATAAAAATTTCAACTCAAATATCAAGCAATTTGAATTATTTTTGTGTCTTATCATTTTTACCAAAAACCAAAAACTGTATTTTATCAAACTTGGGTTTTTCAATAGGAAATCTGATTTTTCCTAAAACTTATTGAAATACAAAAACATGATATTTAAACACTTTTAGGCATGTTGCATATGGACATAAGTCCAATATACAAGAAACAAATATATATCATAGTTTTTGTCTTTAATTTCAAAATAATGTTTTGTTAAAAATACCAAAACACTAAAACACATGAATAGGTATATCAAACTAATTTTGTATAAGTCATCTAAGCATGTATGTATATAGAATACATCTAATATACATAAAAACAAAGTAAACTTGTTTTGATCTACTATTCATGAAAACCAATATCCAAAAACATAAAACTTGTGTGTGTTATGAACTTGAGCATATCAACTATCTAATCTTTACAAATGGATCTAAACACACTAAACTATGGATACCTAAGTCTTCTTGACGATCTTCAATCTTCAAGTCGACTCGATCCAACACTCCGTGATCCAACGAGCAAGGCTATGTATGATCTTGATGCTCGGGCTCTTGAATCACCATGTGAAAAGCTTCCAAAACAATTTGTTGAAGCTATCACCAACTAATATTTTGGTTAATGATCTGAAACTTAAACAACACAAGATTATTAGTAAATATAACTACATGAGTTAATCATCATCAAAACTAGAGTGGAAGGCCTCTGGGCCAACAATTCCATCCTTGTTTTTCTCACAAACACTTGAGCTATCCATTGCATGTTTACCTTGCTATTGCCAAGAAATCCTATCTTGGTAATAACAAGCATATAGAGACCAATGCACAAGCTCTAGAGGCACTTAGATGCACTCTAAGTAAAGAATATTTATGTATGATTTCTCATTGTGATTCCGCCTTTGCAGTGTGGAACACTTTGACTTCTCCAAAGCTTCAAACGCCAAACTATGTGGAGGAAGAATCTAGTGGAGATGAGTCTGACCAACCTTGCTACATAGTCTAAGGGAATGACTCCCTTGAGGTAAATTCGGACACTCAACTAGATAATAGTGCTAGTTCTTCTTGTAATGATTATGTTGATGCATTTAATGAAGAACTATCTATTGTATGTGAAAAATTGCTTGAAAAATATAAAGTTTTGAAAAAGAAAAGCTTTGAATTAAAAGAAGAAAATAAAAATTTGTCTTCTAAACTTGATATTGTTTTGCAAAAAGGGATGAGATTTCAAAAGAGAGGGACTCATTGAAATCCCAACTTGACCTTGCCTTAAAGGAAAATGAATTTTTAAAGAATAAAAATGATTGTAATGATGTTTTGAAGAAAAATGAAGTTCTATCTTCAAAACTTGATTTTGTTTTAAAAGAAAATGATTTTTTAAAAAACAAAATTATTTCTATTTCAAAAGAACTAGATTTGGTTTCAAAGAAAAATATTTCCATAAAAAATGATTTTGATTCTCATGTTTGTCATGTTCCTATTGCTTCTTCCACTAGTGATAAACATAATGCATGCTCCACTTTGTCTTCAAATATTAAAAATAATATTTGTGTATTGAAGAAAAGTGTTGATTGTTTGGGCTCCACTTTGAGCCTATGTGCCATGAACCGCACACGGCTGGAATCCATGTTTCGCAAGAAACACGCTTCTCCTATGCATGCATACAAATCGCAGCATACACATGCTTCTCACGTTCATACACATAACACCATGTATGCTCATGTGTACACATGTACACATTATGGACGTAAGGGCCACCTTGCAAAATTTTGTTATGATAGAATAAATGATTCAAATTTTGCAAACAAGTTTGCTTGGATTAGGAAAGGTGCTAACCCCCATGAACCCAATAAGGTATAGGTACCAAAATCTATCCCTATTTTATTTGATGTAAGTGTGGGCTCTCACTTGACGTGAGGGCATTGGTGCCTTGATGATGGATGCTTTTGTGCTTGATGGACACTACTTTGGATGCATCACCTTAAGGGAAGTTTGGTGGTAAGGTCACCATGGTTTGGAGATCTAGAGATTAGCCCTAATGATTTTGGTAACTATCTCTAACTCCTATTTTGTTTACATACTTTTTGATTATCGATTTTTAGCATGTCATGTTTTAATGCTCAATATGTTAAATGCCATGTTATTTAGACTTATGACATACATGTATAGTAATTGAGATACACCCATGTTCATATGGATTCATATTTTGTGTTCTCACTATAGTTTAACTATTGTGTATATCATTACTCTAAGACATGTGTATTTACTTAATGATCATATTAGTTTATATTTTCATTTATGCTTCATGTTTTGATTACATGTTTAAGATGTAGTTTTCATTAAAACTTGTGTATATACTTGTACAACTAATGAGCCACATTTGAATTTTATATGTTTGTGCTTAATTGCTCATTTGTGCCCATTAGATGTACTAGTATAGCCTAGTTTTGATAATTCTTACATTTTGACTTGTATTCCCTTTTTTTCGTACATGTTTTTCATAATAATGTGTTTAGTTTCATGTATATGTTAATTTTGCCAAAACTTTAGATATACATGTCTATTATGGACTCATTTGTATTTGGGATATGTATGTATACTTCTAGTTTAGACAAAACATACATATACCTTGAAGTATATTTAGTTTTGATGATTTTCATTGAGCTTAAATACCTTATTCCATGATTTTGTTGATTACATGACTTTTTACACTCTATGTTTGATGTTTACTCATGATTTGTTTTCATGAGATTATATGACTTTTATTGCTATTTGAGTGTCGATGATCATGTGATTTTCATGTTTCATGGATTCATTCATGCTTTATTCCTTACTTGAAGGACTTCGTACTAGTTTTCAAGATTATCATAAAACTAGTTCGTATTCTTCATTTTGGTAGAGTTTTCAAATATGTCAAAATTATTTTCAAATACTATTTTTGAAAACCCCTACCAACGCTAAGGGTAGCTGGATGGACGACCATGCCTTGTATGCTCAAATTGAAAATCTTTTTAACATTTGCATGAATAGGAAGGTAGTATAAGTTATACACTTGATCCTCATTGTATTTTAAATTGGCATCACAATTGATATTTTTATGTTTATAAACTCATATTTATGTTTTCTATATATGTATGCTTCAAATTTCAAATAGTATCAATTTCGATTGGTATTTACATTTTCATACATACATACATATATATATATATATATATATATATATATATATATATATATATATATATATATATATATATATATATATATATATATATATATATATATATATATATATATATATGATCTGATTGTGCTTACAATATTTTTACATCTTAAAGCACAAATTATGTTTATGCTAAGCTTGATTTATTTCTTAATGTCAATTATTTTTCAATTGGTATCTTATACAAGCTTATGCATTATTTTTATTAGTATTTCATAAAGGGGGAGAAAATTCATGTTTTATCTTTCAATCTGCTTTATTTTCAATTGGTATCTTACTCCCATTCATTATGGTGAAAAATACTTTGTCCTAGTGTATGCTAACATTTTCAATTTTGGTATCAATAATCTTAAATTGGTATTATTCTAAATTTGGTATCCTTATTGCAAAATGAGTTGTATTTACCAAAAAAAATTTGTTTGTATTTTCAATTAGTTTTTACTCTCAATTGGTATCAAAATTTACAATATATATATTTCAATTGGTATCAAAACATACAATATTTCATTTTCTATTGGTATCAAAAATTTACAAGATATTTTCAATTGGTATCTTTTGATATCTTAAAAAAAATTGTTTATTTTCAATTGGTATCATAAATTGGTATCAAAATATTTTGATATATACCTTTATCATAAATTGGTATATTTTTCAATTGGTATCATAATGTTTTGATATGTATTGCTTATATGCAAGGGAAGCATAACATCTTCTCTATATATAGATTCATGTTGAGTGTATCTCATATTGAGGAGCTTGACCTCTCTTCTCTATGTCTTACACGTGTGTAGGGGGAGCTTCACATCTCCTTTTATACATTGTATATTATGCTTTATATGGTTAGGGTTTAGTCATCTCTTTTCATGTATTGCATGTTCTTGTACGCGCCGGAAAAGAGAGAAAGAGGAAATGCTGTAAAAATTTTCCTTGAATCAGATGAAAAGATTACAACAAAAATAACTTTTCCTTCCAGTTACAAGGGAGGGAGGATGTTAAATCTTGAATCCTCCCTTTGTTTAATGCTGGGTTCTTCGTGTGGCGGTGGAGAGTGAATCTTGTTCTCCGTTGACCGGATGACCGTCGGGATCGTCAGGGATCTTCTCTTCGGCTGGTAGAAAGAGTAGCACAGCTCTTGTCTACCAAAACTCTCAAAGAGAAGGTAGGCAAAGAGTAGCTTGTACGCAGCAAGCTTGACGAAGAGTTGAGCTCTCTCCTTTTTCTGCCGTGTCTGGTCGTCTGATTGCCGATCTCTCTCTCTCGATCGTCGATCGTTGATCCCCTCCTCTCTCCTCGGATTGCCTTTACCTCATAGCAAACGGGGCTATTTATAGAGGTCCTAGGGGGTGAACGTGCCCCCTAAAAACGCTCCACAATAAGGGGCTGACCTCCCGCTATGTGGGCGGCGACTGGCCCCATAACCAGGGCGGTTATAACCGAGACGTGGGCCTTGGACCCTCGCGCCCTGGGGTTGAGACGCAGGTGTTGAGCCCACGCGCCTTGATGCTGAGACGCGGGTGTCGAGCCCACGCGCCTTGATACTGAGACGCGGGTGTCGAGCCCACGCGCCTTGATGCTGAGACGCGGGTGTCGAGCCTACGCGTCTAGAACTTGAAACTCTGCTTTTTAATGGCTTGTCTTCTAGTGATTTTTAGACAGCCTACAGAACCCCCTCCAAAGTTTTCGATATTCCGCAGTTAACTGGGACGGATTTCGAAATACTTTGGACTCTAGCTGAATTCACCTTCATGACTGGACTGTTAGTGCTCTGGGTTTGATCTTATCTGGAGTTGGTCTTCGTGAGTGTACTGTTGAACTCTTTGAGGCCACCAGAGTTGATCATGTTGAGTGTCTAGATACACAGTCTAAATCTCCCCGATTGCTTTTAGTCTGTCATGGGGGTGCTTTAAGCCAGGAGTGGTTGGTCATCTGCTTGTGCCAGTGTACTGTTGAACTGATTTGCAGAAGCAGGAGGCCGAACGCTGGTCCTTTTTGAAAAGCAGAGATGGTACTGCTTTAAAGACGCGACTGATCTTCCATAAAGTAGACGCGATGTTCAGCCGGGCTGGAAAGACGCGAACTTCTTAGAGAGACGCGACTTTTTGAATGCATTTATGGCGGTGCTGACGAGGCACGTCCATCGAAGAGGCGTGTCCGTTGGGTGCGAATCTGTGCCATGTCATGATTGCGCTGCCAGTTGGCCTGGGGGAACCGGCGAGATTTCACCTTTTGGCGCGCGGGTCATGATTGCGCTGCCAGTTGGCCGGGGAACCGGCGGGATTTCACCTTTTGGCACGCAGACTTCCCGGTTCATTAAATGATTCGCTCCACGTGTCAAGCGATGACTCGCTGCAGGGCTACGGTGCGCGATCTTCGTTGCAGAGAAATTGATTTGCTCCACGCGTCAAGCGATGACTCGCTGCAGAACTAATCGAGCTACGCGCCGCGTATCTTCGCGAATCCTTGTGCCTATAAAAGGCAACAGTTAGAGAGAGATCTCTTCTTCTCCGAACGCACTGGCTTAGGGTTTAAGAGAAAAAAGAGTTCTTCTTTCTCTGTTCATCTCCATTCTTAATCACCAATGGCACCTAAGACCAAGCCAACCGCATCCTCTTCAAGAGCAACCGTCGCCGAGACCCAGAGGGGCGGTTCTTCCGCGCAGGAATTCTCTTTCCCAGGTATAACGCCGTTTAAGGTTGAACTTCGCCATTACTGGAAGCTCATGGAACCATTAACAGAACCGTCAACACAGAAAACAAACCGTGTTTGATTCTCAGACGCGGTCTCAGACGCGGTCTTTGAGTTGATAACCAAGGCGCGGGTTTGATGACCCGGTGCCAGTGAGTCCTGCATTTCGGATTCCTCACTTAGAATATTTCTAATTGTGAAGAGTTCGGACGCGGACTTGAAGATTTTTCATCAGGTGCAGGTTTTTATGAATCTGGCGCCTGAGCCCAAGTACATAGAGAATTCTCATAAGTCTTGGTTTGCAAAACGCGAACTTGATCCTGCTGGTCTTACGCCTGGATGCGGATTTGCAGGTCTGGACGCGGATTTGATAATTCCTGCGTCCAGTATTTCTTCTGCGTCTGGACGCAGATTCGCAGGTCTGAACGCGAACTTGATAATTCCTGCGTCCAGTATCTCTTCTGCGTCTAGTCGATAGACACTTAGCATTTTTCTGATAAAGTGTCTAATTAAATGTCCTTTTCTTTTGCAGTGCCACACCCTTCTGCCCCACTCGCCAAGAAGCGCCACTTTGGACATGTAGGTGGTGCTGACCGTGATCTGGCCTTTGTGCTATGAAGGACAGTACCTGTGACTGCTGACAAGTCACAGGAGCGCCAGAAAAGGCTCTCCAATGTTGATATGACAACCCTTCGGGTGCTTATGACCGATGCAGCATTCACAACGGATGATCGCGTCAAGCTAGAGAAGCCTGCCTTCTTCTTCGGAGATCGTGTCGGTGATGGCGGCTATTCCATGTATAATGGGAATTATAGATGGCTCCGTCAGATAGGGGATAGAAGATTCTTTCTTCTAGAAATGGAGAGGATGTTCCCGCTGTCTTATCTCCAGCACATGTCCGTCCCTCGGAAGATGAAATGGGATGTTTCCCGATACGTCCCTGAGATTATCCTCGGTGACTTGGGCTCCCAAAAGGTATACCGTCATGATAGTCATGATAGGGCGGTTCTTGGCCTGTTCCCCGGGTCGCGCAAGTCTGATCTCCCAGTTGGGGAGATACCAAAACTCGGCACTACCTTCCTCAACGCGTTTATCAAAGCGGAGGGTGATTTTCCGGTTGAGTTCCGTGCGCCCGGGTGGGTTCATTCCACTGAGAAGTATTAGTGGCTCAGGATGGTGAGCTTCGTCCTTACCGATCTTGGAGATCTGCTAGATCATGTGGGATTGTACCCAGCAGTCAGAGCCGTGCAGTATGGCATCCCGCCGAGTCCTCAGAACTTCTTCGGGGTCCTGGAGCGTTACAATCCTTTGACGGGGACATTCTTCACCCCGGTCGGAGAGATGGGCCTTGCACTGCACGAGTTGCATGAGGTCTCGGGGCTGGCAACAGGGGATTCTCCCTATGAGGAATATATCCCAACCACTGAGGAGCTCAACCTTATGAAGGAAGGGTCTCCTCAAATGTACGAGACTTATTGGGAAGTGCTATGTCACTTCCATATTTGCGGCCAGATAACCACTTGGAGGTCAGGAGGAATCAAGCAGCTGTCTTGGGCCAGTTACTTGTTCAACAATGTCAATAAGAAAGACCATCCAATAACTCGACTGGCTCCCAGCTCCGACCAGGAAATTGAAGACAGGATCGACCAGGCTTCTGAAGGTTTCTACACCACAGATTCGAATGAGGACGGTTTTGAACCTGACATGGTCTTCGAAAGCTTTCACCATCAAGCCCGGACCCCTATCTCCGATCGAGCATTGTTGGCGGGCTTCTTAATGCTGTGGCTGAAGCGTTGTGTGGTGCCCACGCTGCCACATGAAGTCATTGTTGTCGACGTGGTGTACCCGGCGGTGCTCCTGGCCTATGGCAGTCCCATAACCCTTCTTCCGGCCGTGGCGGCTGGCATTCAGAGCGGGTTGCGGGCGTTAACCCACAACTTCTGCGAGCCAGGGAAGGCCGTCAACTCCCATGGTCAACCGATCCTTGATTCAGAGGGGAATCCGACGGTGAAGCGCCCCAACCCTCGGATCGAGCTGCCTTACACGTACCTCATGGCCTGGTACGTGATGCACTGCCCTTCCCTGATGACGCCGGTGCCTTGGAGTGAGGGTTTCGCCCCTTTTGTACAGCGGTTGGAGGGTTCGGACTGGCGTAATACTTATATGTATTTCGTTCGGAAGTGCATCTCAGATGCTTCGAACTACCAGCTCAATCGCTGCTTCCCCGAGATCCCTGGTGCATCTTTCGGGGATCTATTTATTGATTCCGCGGGCCCAGATGACTATACGAGGTTGTCCTCGGGGGTCTTCTGGTGGTTGATCAACATTCGGCCCGGATATGTGCTTTTCCGGCAAGGGACTTCATGCACAATCGAGCCGTACATGCCGAATCGTTTCGCCCGACAATTCGGCTACGATCAACTCTACGTTGGCAATCCCAATGCTCGACTCGCCTTCGAAGGGAACTTGTTCGAAGGTGCTCGGGCTTGGTACTACAGTGTGGCCGGAGGGACGGAAGCAACTTTCCGTCTACCTACCGAGGGGTCAAAGTGCCGTATGAGCTTCAGCTTCAGCTCATGGTATTTCCAAGTCAACCAGACACCTAACTTTGTTCTGGAGTATTCATGCATTGAGAGTATCAATGCAAATCTCGAAGCAAGGTCAGAGTCCAGTAAACGCTCGCGAGGCGTCGAGCAGTACCTGAAGGCTCTGAAGGAGGTCGGGAGAAGGTCATGGGAGGAGCCGCGAGCAACAAGGGCGGAGCCGCGACCAACCAGGGCTCGACAGGCGGTGAGCAAGCGTCGTCAAGGTTCTACTTCCACTGCTGAGCCTGCCCCAAAGAAGGTTCGGAGAGACTTGACGGCCGAAGTTTCTCGATCCGCGGACATCCCTTCTGGTGTTGGGGAGCCGAGGGAGGAAGAGGTGGACAAGGAAGACACTCCCTTAGTCCATGCCCGCAGGTTACACCGCAGGAGCCTCAGGATTGCAGAAGAAGGGGAGCTTGCTGACAGACCCACCGCCACCGACGAGACCGAGCAGCTCGAGGTCGATATAATGAGCGGAGTCGATGTTGAGATTCCGGGGATCTCAGCTCAGCCCGAGTCTTCCTCAGCTCAGAGGAGGGATGAGGCACAATAGCCTGGGTCTCCTTCTGTCTTCATCTCTAGTCCTCGGATGGTTGACCCCAGCCCTACCACTGGGGTGTTTAGAGGCAAGGCTCCGGTTACCGAGGCCTCTCATGTTGAACCGTCGTCTTCCTTATCCGCAGAGGAAAGCGATTTTGAGGATGAGGTCGACTATGGTGACGAACCCGCTCCTCCTGATCCGAGCAAATTCTCACACATCTCGGAGGAGGAAATACATGGGTGTGGGCCGGCGACGACGTCACCACCAGCGGTTGCTCCTGCTGAAGGTACTCTTTTCACCTTCTGACCCGATTTCCCTTTTCATTTTGAAGAGGAGGCTTTAACATTCTCCTTTTATACTGCAGGATTGGCTGAGGGTACCGAGGCTGCAACCTCCTCGCAAATCGAGGAGATGATGCAAGAGTTGACCCAGCCAGAAGGAGTTGAGACTCCAGCTGCCGAGGCAACTACCGAAATCGGGGAGGCTTCTACTCTGCAGGAAGAGGAAGCCACCACTGAAGTCAGGGAAACTTCTCCTCTGCAGGGTTCGCCCAAGGATTCGATATCTCTGGACCTCCAGCTCGGTAAGGAAGTTTTGATGTCCCGGATGTTTCTCTTCTTACCATTCTGGCTAATGTTGAGATAACTTGCAGAGAGAACCGAGGGGGCCCAGGTAGAGAGTCTGACAGTCAGTGTCCCTCCGGAAGGCCACACGGCCCAAGCCTTGGCTGAGGTTTCTGAGGAGGTCGAGCTCACTACCCTGTCATCGGCTGTGGAGGTTCCTGCAGAGGTGGTACCCCCAGAAGCGCCAGTGGCTGCTTCTGCTCTTGCCGTACCCGTGGTCAGCTCAACTCTTGCACCAACAGAGCCGATGTACATCCCCCACCCCGTGATAGAGAGGGGATCGGGGAGCACTTCGGATGATGACATCATGGAGCTTTTGACACGCCAGGCGGTGCAGCAGTTCCTTACCTCGATGCGAACATGCATCGATTTCGTCCTGACTAGGGGTAGCTCCCTTGACTTTGCCCAGATGTTTCTCGGAAACCAGGTCGAGAACATCAAGTTAGCCGGAGGCCCTTCGCTAGCCCAGGCGAGTCAGCTGCTGGTGGATCAGCTGGGACAGCACCTGAGAGAGCTTCGATCCCTGGAGGATGATACCGGTTCATCCCACGAAGCCCAAGAAGCGCTGAAAAGGCTCCTTGCTGCTCAAGAGCAGGAGCGAAAAGAGGTGGAGGAGAAGATCACCGATAGCACTCGTCTTCTTGAACGTGTCCAGGCTGATCACCAGAGGCTGGCGATTGAGTCCGAGGAGTCAGAGACGATCATACAGGCCGCAAAGCAGGCTATCCTTGACTCTCGGGCTGTTATCGCCAGGGCTGAGGCCATGATTGTCTTCAACGAACAGAGGCTTGCTACCTCTGAAAAGAGGCTAGCGGAGTTAGAGGTTGCCAAGGCGCAAGCTGAAGCGGACCTCTCTGTTCGTTCGTCCGAGCTGGAATCCCTCCGAGTGCAAGCGCAGGGATTTTTGTCTGAAGCGGATCTGCGGGCCCGAGCTCTCATGGAGGTTGAGAAGGCGCGTCAACATAAGATACATCGCCTTAGGGAGCAAATCCGTTCTTTGGCGGACCAGGACTTGTAGCCTTCTCTCTTTTTTTTTTTTTAGAAAAGGACACTCTGTTCACTGAGAGTGTTTTGTATTAACTTTTATCATTTTTGATATAATAAAAGTCTTTGAAGTTTTTGGTTCCACCTCCTTTGTTGCCTTACTGTGGATGAATTTGACCTCTTGATCACAATCTTTGATTAACTGACTGTGAATGCTGAACTTAGGTGAGACTAAGTTCTTTAAGTGAAACGCGGCGTTTGACCCATAGGACCTTAGGTAGAACTAAGCCCTTTTGATGAGACGCGGCATTGGTTCACAGGGACTTAGGTAGAACTAAGTCCTTTTGATGAGACGCGGCGTCAATTCATAGAGAGACGCGGTCATCAGTTCATAAGAACTCAGATAGAACTAAGTCCTGTTGATGAGACGCAGCGTCAATCCATAGGGAGACGCGGTCATCAGTTCATAAGAACTCAGATAGAACTAAGTCCTGTTGATGAGACGCAGCGTCAATCCATAGGGAGACGCGGTCATCAGTTCATAAGAACTCAGATAGAACTAAGTCCTGTTGATGAGACGCAGCGTCAATCCATATTGAGACGCGGTCATCAGTTCATAAGAACCCAGATAGAACTAAGTCCTTTTGATGAGGCGCAGCGTCAATCCATAGGGAGACGTGGCGGCGTCAACTCGCAGAGAGAAACGCGGCTTTGAGTAACGCGAGTCTGTCCTGCCAATGAAGACGCGACTTGAGCGGATGTGAGGAACGCAGCCTTGTGTATTTTCCCATTAATCTCAGAATGGACTAAGTCTTTTGCTGAGTCAAGTGCTTTCCCTTAAACTGGGCCCTGTTTGCTGAAGGGACGCAATTCTGAGTCACGCGAACTTTTCTTTGGAATGCGCGGTGGACATCATTCATTCTGAAAAAGGAGACGCGGGTTCCAGGACGCGGTTTCCCCATCTGCGTATCGATGTAACTTCCAGGCGTTACATGCGGCCTGACATAAAGATTTTATGAGATCTTTGAACGTCAAGTCTGCACTGACGATTGAAAGTCAAGTCTTCACTGGCGATTGGGAAACCGGGTCATGCGTTGTTTCCCGAAGCAGTTGTCCACGCGTCGGTTCTTCATTGGACTGGGGCGTTAATACCCTTTAATGTAAAACCGGCGCTGGCAGTTGGAGACCAGCGTCTTCAACATTTCCCGAAGTGACCCTCCACGCGTCAGCGTCCCATTGGACTTTGACAATCGTGCGGCCATTAAGGCCGACGGTTCCCATTGATGACCCATTAATGACGGTTACCAGGAGCGGCCTATAAATAGGGGCTCGCCTTCGTTAGCAGTCCCGATTTTAGACCATTTTCCCTTTTAAGAGAACGATTGCTCTGAGAACTTCTGCCTTCTTCAGAATTTTTAACAGGGGCACTGTCTTCATGGATGAAGACGACTCCAGGGAAGATGACCCAGAGCTTTCATGCTTCTGTTTGGTCTCTTCAGGACAAAGTGTCTCTCTGATCACCTTCCATGTCCATATTCTGATGCAGAGAGTTAAACTCTTGACAGAGGCCTCTGCTGGTATGCCGTCCCGACTTGCCGTGATGTTTCTAGTCCACCCAAGTTTGCACTTTGGCATCATCATCATCTGGGTTTCCTCATGAAGTCTGAGTTGGTGCATTCCTTCTGGAATTTGCGCCGCCGACTTAAACTTCCTTGGACGCGAGTACGGAAGTCTTTGGCACTTGGCGCTGACTTTGTTCATGAAGCTCGCGTTTTAAGGCCACTGACTTGGATGAATTCCAACTCGGGCTGAGGGTTTCAGACCCGAATTTTGCAACCCCTGTTCATTCAACAGGGAGATGGCAATTTTCGGCGTCTGAGTCTTTTCGCGCCTTGTGTTTTAGGCGCGGGCACAAAATGAGACCGCGTTTGAATCCTGTGTGTGGCACAGTTTTGATCCGCGTCTGCTTCTGTTGACGCAGTATTTTGACTCACTGTGCGGGCTCATTCCCGCGTCTGAAGTCTTCGACAATAGCCGTGTCTGTCACTTAGTTTTCTTTGTTGAAGTATACTAAGTTTCAGATTTTCTAATTCCCTTGTTTATTCCTTGTAGGTAGGCTTGATCGTCCTTTTTCAGGTTCGCTGGGCCCCTGGAAGAATATTTCAGCCGGCGGACTTGTTCGATGTTCGTCCACAAGGGAATATATTATGGTCCTTGTCGTCCACAAGGGAATATATTATGTCCCTGACGAGGACTCGACCCTCGCCAAGGTCTCTTCAGATCCACTGCACCAGTCATGCCTGCTGGCAAGAGATGGTCAGGGTAAGTATGGCGGCGAGGGGGCTACGGTGGATATGGTGGCAGGTAGGATCCTCTTCCTCTCCCACTCCAGAAGTAACATCGAGGACTCCTCATGTCTGCTGGATGGTCTGCTGGGGAAAGAGATGCTCATGAATGAAGGGTTGCAGGGCTTTCTGCTGCCACCGGATCTCAAGAACACCATTGCTCTTAGCTTAGTCAGCTAGGGTTCTTTCGATGTTTACATCATGCATCGTGGTGCAATCAGCTTCTGATCGTGGCCACAATGTCTGATTCTGTTTTGGCGCCCTTCCAAACATCTTGTACTCGAAATCAAACGCGGCTTCAAGGAGTGAGTGCAACCTCTGAGAGAGAGAGGGACTTCTTTGTACTTCTTAATTGTAACACTCAATCTTATTGTATAAGAGAGCGTTTTAGCTGTAACACTCAATCTTATTGTATAAGAGAGCGTTTTTACTGTAACACTCAATCTTATTGTATAAGAGAGCGTTTTTATTGTAACACTCAATCTTATTGTATAAGAGAGCATTTTGTATCACTTTCATATGCTTGAAAATAAATAAAAGTGACACTTTTCTTTTTGCCTCTTTCATTGTCTTGAACTTTTTGTCTTCAGTTAGACTCATAGAAGCAGAAAATCTTTGACTTTGTCAAAATTATGATGATAATCTCAATAAGTCAAATTTTGTAGGGAAAGATCCTATTTCAGGAACTTTCACAATACTGTCAGAGGTGTAATATTAACTTGACAGAGATGAAATAATTTTTGGTGGACCTGCCACTTTATAAGAGAAAGTGACAAGTAGAATTGGTACCCCCAGGGAGGGTGAACTTTTATCAAGTGTTTGGGATTAACTTGATTGAGCTCAGCTGGGGATTTGATGGAAACACTGTTGATGGTGTAGTATTAACCTAACAATATTTTTAGGTAGATTTGTTATTCTGTTGAAGAGAATAACAAGTGAGACTAGACTCGTGGAGAATCTAGGAAAGTTTGTTACCGTTAGAGGTGTGATATTAACTTAACGGGTTGAAAGTGGTCTTGTCAGAAGTGTAATGTTAACTTGACAAGGGTGTGAGTCAGAGGTGTGATATTAACTTAACTCAGAAGTGTCACTGTCATAGGTGTAATGTTTTAACTTGACAGTGAGGGTAATGCTAGAGGTGTAATGTTGAACTTGGCATTGGTCATCTCGGCTTGTATAAGGAAGTCCGAGGGAAAGTCATGGCCATAGGTGTATTGTTTAACTTAGCAATGACTTGATGCTAGAGGTGTAATGTTAACTTAGCATCATCCATTTCAGCTTCGATATGGAAGTCTGAAGAAAAGTGACTATCAGAGGTGTAATATTAAACCTGACAGAAACCTGATTACTGTTTAGAGGTGTGGTGTTAAACTTAAACAGTAATTTGTCAGAGATGTGGTATTAACTTGACAAGAATTAATTTGCGATACGAGCAATTTTGAGGACCTGTCATTCTATTGGTAAGAATTGACAAGTGAAAATTTGAAGTGCCAGAGGTATAGTGTTAACTTGGCAAATTTGAAAGTTTGATACTCCGTGTAGAGTTGACAAACAAAATTTGTATTCGACAAGGAATATTGAAAAGTTTCCATTACCAGAGGTATAGTGTTAACTTAGTAATGGTTGTATTTTGTAGACCTACCATTCTGTGGATGAGAATTGGTAAGGGATTTTAGAGGAAAGAGTGGAGCCAAGTCCATTTAGGATTTTTAGCAAACCCTCAGCTATCAACGGATTTGAGGTGCCTTTACCAACTACCGTTTGAGTTGGGCTAGCCATGCTATTCCCCTCAGCATGATGAGTTGTCGAAGACTTATGTTGGGCTTAGAAGCCAACATTTTCCTCTATCCTTAGCCGTCGGGGGCGTCGGATGTTATAATGAAGAAATTCTTCTTGTTTTGATCAGAGGTGTATTTTTAACTTGATCAGAGGAGTACTATTAAGGATAGTACTTCTTCAAGAATCTGCCATTGATCGGCATCATGAGTGTATCGTCATTTGAGGTTATGAGGCGATATGACCCATTTGAGTAGACTGACTCTACTACAAATGGTCCTTCCCATTTGGGCTGGAATTTTCCTTTTGTCTTGTGCGTCATTACCATGGGTCTTCTGACGGCTAAGACAAGATCGCCTTTCTTGAAAGTTCGCACTTTAACTTTCTTGTTGAAGGCTCTGGTAATTCGAGCTTGGTAGAGCTCGATTTGCTGTTGGGCCTGCAGACGCTTGTCGTCTAAGGCTTCCAATTCTTGGAGTCGCTGTCGATGCTTCTCCTCGGTCGTCATCTCCGCTGTCAAGGCGACGTGTAGAGATGGAATTTGGATTTCCAGTGGGAGCACGGATTCACACCCGTATACCAAAGAAAATGGCGTAGCTTTAGTTGGGGTTCGCACAGTTGTGCGGTAAGCCCATAAGCATTCACCCAACTTGTCATCCCAGTCTCGTTGACTTTTCGAGACGAACTTTTTGAGAAGCTTGCCAATAGTCTTGTTGAAAGCTTCTGCGAGGCCATTAGCGGCAGGATAGTATGCCGTTGAGGACACACTCTGGATTCTGAACTTAGCGCAGAATCTCTGGAAAGCCTGGCTGATGAACTGGGGTCCATTGTCATGGACAATTCGCCGAGGTACACCGAAACGGTAAATAACGTGATGTTTCACGAACTTGATCACGTTCGACGATTTGACCTCCTTCAAAGGGATGGCTTCGGCCCATTTAGAGAAGTAATCGGTTATTGCCAAAATAAACCGATGTCCTTTTGATGATGGTGGGCTGATAGGACCAACCACGTCCATGCCCCACATTTCAAATGGCCAGGTAGAGGCCGTAGAGTGGAGGTAGCCTGGTGCTTGATGGATGAAATCGCCATGCACTTGGCAGGCGTGACATCTCTTGGCGTAAGTGACGGCATTGGCAATCATCTTGGGCCAGTAGTAACCCAATCTTTGGAGTCGATGTGCCAGTTTTGGGCCGGGTTGATGGGCTCCACACATACCGTCGTGGGCTTCTCTCAATACCTCTTGGGCTTCTTTTGGTGAGAGGCACCGGAGCAAGATCCCGTCATGCGATCGACGATACAATGTTCGCGTAATCGCATTATAATAGAATTTGGGGGCTTTCTTTCGAATGGCAGCCGCCTCTTTGGTGTCTTCAGGCAGAATGTCGTATAGGACGAAATCAATATAGGGAAATCGCCAGTCTTTAAGCTCTGGACCGGTTGACAATTCCAGTGCTTCTTTGTCTTGACAATCTCCCTTTGACTCCTGATAGCCCTCGAGAGCATTTCTCGGGCAATACAGGTCGTGGCTGTAGACGAATATCTTCTCCATTGCTCCAGCTGGAAGAGCTAAGGAGGCCGCGAGGGATGCGAGTGCATCCGCGTGCGCATTTTGCCTGCGCGGTACGTGGTCGATGTAGAAGTTTGTAAACCCCTCGGCCATGCGGACAGTTGCGTTGTGGTAGGGTACTAGGTCCTCATGTCTGACTTCGTACTCCCCGCGAACTTGGCTGACGATGAGTTTAGAGTCGCCATATGCCTCGAGATTTTTAACGCCAATCTCATCGGCGAATTGCATCCCAATCAAAAGAGCGTTGTACTCTGCCACATTGTTGGAACAAGGCTCAGTTAATGAGACAGCTCGGGGAATCACATAGTTCTGTGGCGAGACGAGTACTACTCCTACCCCCGCTACGATGTGTCCTTTTGGGCTTGTTCTGGATGCACCGTCAAAGAAAAGTTGCCACACTTGACCTTCGAACGATGTCTGAGTCGAGCAGACTTCAGCGACTTCATCTGGGAGATTCTCGTAGACTTTGGCTGCCCTCGGATCTGGGTGCTCAGCCAGGAAATCCGCCACCGCTTGTCCTTTAATGGCCTTCTGTGGTAAAAAGTGCATCTCATATTGGGATAGCAATATGGCCCATTTTGCCAGCCGGCCATTTAGCGATGAAGGTTTAGTCATAAGTAACCTCAGGGGATTAACTTTTGATATGACGTTTATAGTTTGGCCTACCAGATAGTGCCGCATTTTCTGAATAGCGAATACTAATGCCAAACATTCTTTCTCGATCGGGTTATACCGATGTTCGGCTCCGATCATTGTTCTACTCAGATAGTAGATCGCTTGCTCACGTCCTTGATCATCATGCTGAGCTAGTAGAGCTCCCAAAGAATGATCCATTGCCCGGACATACACCAAGAAAGGCTTTCCGGATACCGGAGCTGCAAGGACTGGTGGTTGAGTGAGGTATTGCTTGATTTCCTCAAATGCTTGTTGACAAGCGTCGTCCCAAATGAATGAAACACCCTTCTTCATCAGCTTAGCGAAGGGTTGGCATCTTCCGGAGAGGTTTGAGATAAACCTGCGGATTTATGCCAATCGTCCCTGCAATCCCCTGAGTTCTTTGAGATTTCTCGGGGGTTGCATCTCCTGGATAGCGCGAACCTTTTCCGGGTCCAAGTGAATTCCGGTGGATGTTACAACAAATCCTAAGAATTTGCCACTGGCCACCCCCAGGAAGGACTTTGTGGGATTCATCTTCAATTGATGAGCCCGCATGATGTCGAAGACCACCTTCAGGTCCGCTATGTGATCACCTTTAGCGCGGCTTTTTACCGCGATGTCATCAACATAACATTCCACCGTTTTGCGCATTTGCTGGTGGAAAATGGCGTTCATGGCCCTTTGGTATGTTGCCCCTACATTTTTCAGTCCGAAGGGCATGACGGTGTAGCAATATACCCCTAGAGGTGTCCTGAAGGAGGTATGCTTTTCGTCATCAGGATACATTTTGATTTGATTGTATCCTGAGAATCCGTCCATGAAGGACATTCGTTCGAATCCACAAGTATTGTCAATCATGACATCTGTGATAGGCAATGGGAATTCGTCCTTGGGGCAGGCCTCGTTTAGATCGCGGAAGTCGATGCAGATCCGGATCTTCCCGTTCTTCTTGGCGACGGGGACGATGTTGGCTACCTAGTCGGGATGTTGTTCTTCCCTGATGAAGCCAGAATCAATAAGTTTTCTGACTTCTGATTGAATTGCCTCCATTATTTCTGGACGAAACCGTCGCTGCTGTTGTTTGACAGGTTTTACGTCCGGATTGATGTTGAGGCGGTGCATAGCCACCTGAGGATTGAGTCCTGGCATGTCCTCATAATTCCAGGCTAAGACGTCTATATACTCTTGTACAAGAGATATTAGATCCTCTTTCTCCGGAGGTAATAGGCCGTCACTTATGAAGATGGGCTTAGGGTTAGCCTCATCTCCTAGGTTGATCTGAACAACCTTGTCTTCTGTGGGTGGCTCGCGCTGTTCAAAGCGAGTGTCCCAAAGAGCATTTAAATGTTTGATCCAAGGATCTGTATCAGATTGAATCATTTCTTCATTTTCATCTTCCAGGTGGCTTGTCGAAACCATGTTCACTGAAAGTTCCTTGAAGATGTTGCCGACACTGACATCTGACTCTCAAGATGATGTGTCTGAAGAGTAATCGTTGCTCGACGATTCTTGAGAATCGGAGGCTGATGGGACCGGAGTTGATACATAGCCCAACCCCCGGTGCGTCCGATGATAATAATCGGGGGCCTTCCCTTTCGGCACAAAGGATCAAAGTAGCGTTCTCCTTCCTTTGCCGAAGTTCAACCCGGGTCTGTTGGTTAGATCGTACCCCATGCACTTCATCATTTTGAGCGCTTTTGGTTCATAATGACTGAGCTGAGGGGATTCCTCCTCACTTTCCGAGTCTTCGCGGGGCATTGGCTCAGACGAGATTCGCCCAAAAAGAATTAGTTTTTGGCCTTTTCGTCTGGCTGGAACCATAAATATAGATTGTTGCGCATTACCATTATCTTGGTATGTCTCGAAGGACGACTTCACTGGTACATGCAACGATGTCAAAGCATCTACTGCCGACCAGGGGTCATCGTCTATTTCGGTGCTAGTGTCTGATGGTACTGAATCAGAAGCAAATACAGAAAAATACGCAAAATCTAAATCTTCATTAATATACCAACCGCCTACATCGTCGGTGGTATTATCAACATCGAGCTTATTAGTGCTCTTTACAAGTGGTTCTAACTCCCACAGGCACTCTTCTTTCTCGGGCTCGGTGTCAGCTTCGTTACCAGAGTCTGGCTCCTCTGGTTGCGGGACTTCATCTGTCTCTACCGGATCTTGGTACAGCAAAGAGTCGGTGAAATAATTCTCGACCCCTTTGAACGGATACCTTTCGGCAATCAACGTCTGCACCTTTCCACTCCCGTCAATGTATTTCATGACTTGGTGGAGAGTGGAGGGAATGATGGAGTTGCGGTGAATCCACGGTCGTCCCAGCAATAGATTGTAGGAAGTGTCGGCGTCAATGATGTAACATGTCACTTCCGACTTGAGGCTTCCAATCTGACATCTGAGCTTGATTTTTCCCATCGGACGGGTCTGGTTGGCATTGAACCCATAGATAGTTGTCTGAGTAGGGCTCAAACGATGAGTAGGAATGCCAGGTGTTGCATGACCCGACGAGGCATGATGCTCAACACGGACCCTGGATCTACCTGAATGCGGTTCACCTCAGACGATCCAATATACCCTGTGAAATACAGGGGTCGATCATGCTTCCCTTTAACCTGCATATCATCTACTGTGAAGGTAATGCAGGGAGCATTTGGGGAGGTGTGGAGGCAATCCTCTACATCTTCCTCCTTCGGCACCTGGGTCATGAAGACCTTGGCATTTGCCAGAGCTTCTTGTAGAGCTTCTCTGGTCGACTTTGATAGTCTAAGAAGTTCATACAAGGTAATGCGTGCCGGGATGTTGGCTAGTTGAGCCAGGACATCAAAGCGGTAAGGTATCGTGGATCCTTCCGCCATACCTTTCGAAAGAACTCGAGAAAACCGAGTTTCTTTCTGCTTCTCCACCGGTGGCTTTGTGGAGGGCCTGATTGGCTCTGCAGTTGGTTGTGGAGGGGCTACTGCCGTCTCGCCGTACTGTTTCAAGTACGCCTGTCCTGAACGGGTTCCCGCCATCGGTTGGTTGGGCTCTGCGGCCAGGACTATTGTTTCCTCCTCGGAGTCGGTTAACGAGGGAACATCAGTCTCGGCTTCTCGAGAGGAGGCACCCACCACATTGCAGGATGAGGCCTTTGCCTTGCCTTTGGATTTCCTGTTGGTCACAGTAGTCCATTGTTGTTCATTGACAAGGTCAGGGTGGACCCACATGATTTCCCCTTGAGGTGTAGGGACGGGTACCAAGCCTTTCGCTTGCTGCTGGTGAGGGTCTGTGTTGACCACTCTCAGCTCTCCTCTTGGAATAGGGGCTACCCCCGCAGGCGTTGGGGGTTGTCTTCCAAACTGGAGAACTGACGTCACATTAGCCGTCACCTTCTTCTGCTCTGGTCGGAGCTTCAACACCTCCGCATCAATCAGAGCTTGAAGGATGTCCTTGAAGACATAGCAGCTTCTGGTAGGGTGCCCCAGCATCCTGTGGTACAAGCAATAGGTGGGATTGTCGGTCTT
Organism: Agave tequilana; assembly: GCA_038442645.1. Taxonomy (NCBI): domain Eukaryota; kingdom Viridiplantae; phylum Streptophyta; class Magnoliopsida; order Asparagales; family Asparagaceae; genus Agave; species Agave tequilana. The sequence continues at coordinate 122,761 of JAVJIF010007313.1, read as the reverse complement.
GCCGACTTCCTCGGGGCGTCGAGCTTCAGGGAGCTTCAGTCGGTTGCTCTTGTTGAGTAGTTTAAAGAGTGAATCGACATGTTCCTCCTTGAAGGAATATTGCTTGTTGGCGCGAGGTTGACTTGAAGAGCCACTCGCCTTGCCTGATTGAGGTTTGGTGGGAGATTTGGTCTCCGTTGCCAAATTATCCTTCCGCTTTGTTTGGAGGGATGTGTCCGGCGCACGCCGTGTCGACCTTTCCGGCCTAGGCTTACCTTCCTCCGCTCTGACGCGGGCGACAATCTCCTCAGCCTGTTCATCTTGTTGGACTAATTGCTTCCAGGTGCGGCTTTCAGCAACTCCTATTTGAGTAAGGAGTGAGGTTTGGAGATTGTGGCGGCATGTTTCCACCAGGGTGGCCTGGGTCATACCGCTTGAACACCGGAGTGCCATGTTCCGAAACCTTTCCACGAAAGATTTGACGGACTGCCCTTTTCGCTGTTTGGTAGCCAAAAGGGTGGGCATTGTGACCTCGGAGTCATCTTCGAAGAAGCGCGTTAAAAGAGCTTCTCCAAATCGCCCCAGTTCTTGATAGAACCTTCTGGGAGCTTCATGAACCATTCAAAGGCTAACCCTTTCAGGGTGCCGATGAACAGACGCGCCAGGATAGCATCGTTGTCTACTACATTCCCGGTTTGGGATTTGAAGTAGTAGATGTGCTGGTTGGGTGACCCCTTCCCGTCGAATGCTTGGAGGGTTGGAGCCTTGAACTTAGGAGGGTATGGAACTAAGTCCCACTCAGCAGGATAGGGCCGGACCACTCCTACTTCTTGGAGGTCTTTGCGATTGGCAAGGGCCTCGAGGCGTCGCTCCAGTTGACTCATTCTTTTAGCATGAGCCTTCCCCGGGTCTTGGTCGCCCTTTACTTGCGACGAGGGTTTGGACGAACTAGAAGTAGATTGCTGCCTCTCGTCAGAAGGTTCGGAAGATGAATTTTCTCCCTTTCTCCCTTTGCCCCTCGTCTTTTTAGGAGAAGATTTCCTCCTGTCTTCGAGCAACTGTGCAAGCATCTGCTTGAGGGAGTCGATAGATTCTTGCTGAGAAAGAATCATATCCATTTGTGCCTTCTGGATCTGTTCTAAACGTCTAGTCGTCTCCTCAGGCGTGCCTGTCATGTAGGCGGAGGCCTCCTTCTCAACGGAAGAGTTCGAAGCCCTCGATTCCGCTACGGCGGAGTGGGAATCATTCACTTCAATGCCATGGGCTAAGGCATTATAGTCAATTGGGGGAATGGCCCCAGTCCGGGTGCGAGTGTGTTGATACACCCCTTCCGGTTCAGAGTCAGACTCATCTGAGCTGACTGCAGGTTGTTTTCCCTTGCTCCTGCTTGTCATATTCGCAGTAAGCTCTGGGTACTCAACGTCAGAGAAGGTTCTCCTTCTGTGGGAGCGTCTTCTTTTAGCTGACGGAGGAATCAGGGTCAGCTGTCTGACTAAAGACTGCTGGTGTACGCCTGATCCGCAACGGCACTCAGAGAGCATATGGATGAGCCGTTGGCAGCAACACGACGAAGTGGCCTGATTGGCACTTCTTTTCTTCGTCAAATAATCCCTCAAATCCATGGGCGGGGGATTGAAAAGATTAGCCTCGTAACGTCGAAGACGGGAGGCATCCATGTGCTGTACAGCCTGGACGCAGGCTTCAGGGATGCAGTTCTTGCGCCGCAGCCGTTCAGCGCGTGTCTGGCGTCTCTGTTGAGACAAGACGCGCCTGTCGCGTTGCTGTTTGGTGTGTCGGGGCAGAGACACTTGAGAGAGAGTGGGCTGCTGGGCCCCACGCCTATGGGCGCGTGCCTCTTGTGCTTGACAAGGCACAGAGGCTTCACCTTAGCGTTTGGTGAGTTGGTCTTCAGAGGACCTAACTGGAGGAATCTCGCTTTTGGGTCGCCAAACGCGGACTTCGCGGGGCGCGAGCAAGGCGCCAGTTTGTATGCTGCGTCCAGCCTCAGTCAGACAACCAGAGGTTCCAACTTGCAGCTGACGTGCACGTCTCCTTTGTCGACGCTCAGCGTTCCGGTTGCGTCGCGGAGGTAGAGAGAGACCAACAACATTCTGATGATGAACATCAGAGATTTTAACCACGCGGGTCTCCTGAGAGACGCTGACGCGGGTGTTCTGTGCGACGCGGTTGGTCGCAAAGGCAGTTGTGCTTGAGACTACGCGGGCCTTCTGCGAGGAGTTGGCGCGTGTACCTTGCTTGGCACAGTTGGCAGTAGGGGCGACCGAGAGAGCCACAGATCGGGCCTCGGGGCCATTCCCCGTCGAGACCCGGCGGCAGACGCGGGTCTTTGGGCTCTTGGAGCCGGAAGAGAGAAACTCTTCGTACTTCGCCTGGTCGAACTCGACGATGAGCGATTCGACCATCTTCCCCTTACGGAGGACGTCATCCTGCGCCACGATTTGCTCATCAGTGACAAACGTAGTCCCCAGCGGAGTCGCCATCTCTTGTACGCGCCGGAAAAGAGAGAAAGAGGAAATGCTGTAAAAATTTTCCTTGAATCAGATGAAAAGATTACAACAAAAACAACTCTTCCTTCCAGTTACAAGGGAGGGAGGATGTTGAATCTTGAATCCTCCTTTTGTTTAATGCTGGGTTCTTCGTGTGGCGGTGGAGAGTGAATCTTGTTCTCCGTTGACCGGATGACCGTCGGGATCGTCAGGGATCTTCTCTTCGGCTGGTAGAAAGAGTAGCACAGCTCTTGTCTACCAAAACTCTCAAAGAGAAGGTAGGCAAAGAGTAGCTTGTACGCAGCAAGCTTGACGAAGAGTTGAGCTCTCTCCTTTTTCTGCCGTGTCTGGTCATCTGATTGCCGATCTCTCTATCTCTCGATCGTCGATCGTTGATCCCCTCCCCTCTCCTCTGATTGCCTTTACCTTATAGCAAACGGGGCTATTTATAGAGGTCCTAGGGGGTGAACGTGCCCCCTAAAAACGCTCCACAATGAGGGGCTGACCTCCCCGCTATGTGGGCGGCGACTGGCCCCATAACCAGGGCGGTTATAACCGAGACGTGGGCCTTGGGACCCTTGCGCCCTGGGGTTGAGACGCGGGTGTTGAGCCCACGCGCCTTGATGCTGAGACGCGGGTGTCGAGCCCACGCGCCTTGATACTGAGACGCGGGTGTCGAGCCCACACGCCTTGATGCTGAGACGCGGGTGTCGAGCCTACGCGTCTAGAACTTGAAACTCTGCTTTTTAATGGCTTATCTTCTAGTGATTTTTAGACAACCTACACATGTATGCAGGGGAGTTAACTTTACGTCTCTCCTCTTCATGAATGTATATCGCTTATATATCTTTATTGTTTGATTTGTTTTCGCCCCTTTGTTGATGATTTGACAAAAAGGGGGAGAGGAATTTTGGAGTTTTATATATGCATGTTTATGCATGTTTATTTCATTCCTTATTTTATACAAAATGGGAGAGAAGAATTTTGAGAATTTATATCTGTATGTTTCTTTTCTTGTTTAATGCATATATGTTTTGTTTATACAAAAAGGGGAGAAGTATTTGGAGAAGTTATTTATGTTTACTTCCATTTATGCATATATGTTTGTGTTTAATTTATGAGCATTCAATGTATATCTATTTGTTTATTTCTATGCATGAGTTAAGAGGGGGTTTTTTATGAAGCTTAACTTTAGTCCATGCATATATAACTCCATGAGTTTTGTCATCATCAAAAAGGGGGAGATTGTTGGCCCAGAGGCCCATCACTCTAGTTTTGATGATGATTAACTCATGTAGTTATAGTTTACTAATAATCTTGTGTTTAAATAGTTTTAGTGATTGACCAAGATATTAGTAGGTGTTTAGCTTTAGCAAAGGAGTTTTGAGGCTAACACATGGTGATTCAAGAGCTCGTGCGTCAAGATCGCATCTAGCACTCAGTTGGAGTCAAGCTCGTTGGATCGTGTTTGGATCGAGTCGACTTGGAGAAGGAGTACTACAAGAAGACCTCGGTTTGTTTAGTTTAGTAGTTTAGATCTTGCGTAAAAATTAGATAGTGTTGATATGCTCAAGTTCACACACACACACACACACAAGTTTATTGGTTTTAATTTTCGGTTTAACCGATTTTGAATTTCATGTCAAAAACATAGATTTATATATCTTATATGTATATTGGATTCTTTCTATATACAACATATTTCAAAGTTGTTTCAATATCATGTTTTTGTATTTATACAAGTTTTGGAGAAAACGGTTTTTCATTTCAAAGTTTGGTTTTTGGAAAATACGATTTTTGTTTAAAGGCCAAATTTCTATATCAGAAAAATGGTTCAAATAGTTTGTAATATGTAGTCACACATATTTGTATTTCAAAGATCTTATAAAAACTTATTTTTGTGGAATTTATGTGATTTTATGGGATTTAATTGAAATTAAAAAGACAAGTTTTCAACACCCAAAATCCCAGCCAGACCACATTGGCAGTCGACCGGGCGGTCGTCCGGACCAGTGGTCGGTCGACCAGAGCGATCAACCGATGTGCACGAAGACGTTCACATGGCCAGCCAACTCGGCCGATCGACTTCGCGGTCGACCGACTAAAAGCACCCCACTCTCGGGTGGGGGCCGGTCGACCGGGCGGTCGACCGTTGGCTGTGGCCGGTCGACCGGGCGGTCGACCGGAAGGGCAATTCTGCCCTTTTCTGCTGCCAACGGGCAGATTTTTGAGGGGTTATAAATAGCCCACCTCTTGAGTTGTTTTTCAACAAGTTTTTAGAGAGCAATTTTGTCCACCTTTACAAGTGTTTAACAGCAAGTTTTTAAAAGAGTTTTTGGGCTAAAAGATTTTATCTTTATTTGTTTTAAAGTGTTGAAAAATCAAAGAAAAAGAAAGTCTTGGGGAGATTGGTTTTTGGATCTTTATTTCTATATCTATCTAGTATTTTTTTCCAAGAGTTTTTCTTTGTTGTTTTCATTCCAAACACTTTATTTTCTCACACTTGAACTATCTCTCTATACTATCTATTAGGATCTTATTTTTGGTGAGAAAACTAGTTTGTGGTTTGTTGAAAGCACCAAGTGTTGTAATCCTTTTTACTTTGTGTTATCCTTCTTGTGTAGAGGTGATTGTGGAGGTTGTGTTTTGGGTTTGTTGGTATCTCTCTAAGTGTAGAGGTGATTGTGGTTGGAGTATTGGATTTGTATCTATCCCTCTAGTAAGAGTTGATTGTTGTTTCGTTTAGTGCCCTATCCCTCTATTGAGAGGTTGATCTTGTGTGGCTTAGTGTCTTACCTCTTGTGTAGAGGTTGTTAGTTGTTTGAGAGAGGAGTTGTGTACTTCAAGTTTGTATTACCCAAAATCCTCAGTAGAGGTTCCCTGTGTGGGAAGTCATGTGTGGACGATATAATGGAAATCCTTCTGTGTGAAGGCGGGGACGTAGAGCAGTGGCTCGAACCTCGAAACATATCTTGGTGTTTGCAATTGATCCACTATCTCTAAACCTCTCTCTTTTATACCTTACATTATTTCATATTGTTCATATCATACATATATGCTTGGTATTGTTTGTGCGTGCCCATACTTGTGTTGAACCAAGAGAGCTTCAAATAACACCTCAACTCTTATTTAGAGGAATTTAGAAGAGTTAGTACAGAGCCCTTCACCGGAAATTCGGCTACACTCTTTGGTTACACTAAGTGTGTTGCAATTAATTTTTAATTCTGTATCATTTGTCATTAGATTAGCCATACACCTATTCACCCCCCTCTAGGTGTATTCTTCACATGAATTCCTAAGGCCTTAAGATACATAAACATCTTAACTTTCCAATTTTGGAAGTCAAGAATGTCAAAAAAAGGAGGTGTCATGAAATCCATGCGTGTATAAACAAAATATTGTGATTAGCTAAAATAGGATCTTTAACTCAAGGTTGTTAGACCCAAATCAAGAGCACCAAGCTCTGATACCAATTGTAAGTCACCTAGAGGGGGTGAATAGGTGACAAGCTAATCTAATGCAAAACAAATACAGAATTAAAACTATTTATGCAAACTAACACTATTATGCTAAACACACCAAGTATAACTAAAAAGTGTAGCTGAATTTTCGGCGAAGGGCTCTGGACTATCTCCTCAAGATTCCTCTAGATTAAGAGTTGAGGTGTCACTATGGTTCTCTTGGTTGAATACAAGTGTGAGCAAATATTCCCAAACATATATTCAATTGAGCACAAGAATATCAAGCATATAAGAATGTTAACAATAAAAGCATGCAAGATATATAAATACAAGTGAGAGAGAGAGAGAGAGATAAGCAATTGCAAACACGAGAGATTTGTTTCGATGTTCGAGCACACTTGCTCTACGTTCCCGCCTTCACCACTATGAATGATTTCCACTATAACGATCCCGCAAGATCACTCGGTGCCGCAACACCTACAACGAATTGAACTCTTGGACGTGCAAGTCCCTCACTTGTTCCTGCAAGAACAACACGCGCGAACCCGCAAGCTCGCCGAGGCCGCAACCTCTACAACTCCTCCAAATACGAAGGTGAAACACTTGTGATCACTTCTCTTAATTACAAAAACACTCTAACAACAAGGATCCTAGAGGATAAATAGAGCAATGGAAAGCTCAAGCTTGTCTGAGAAAAACTAGATAGATGTTGTGGTGGAAAACTTGAGAAATCTCTTTTGAAAACTCAAGAAAAACACTATTGAAAAGCTCTCTTTTTGATATGGAAGTTTAGCCCAAAAACTTGTTAAAAAACTTCTGTGGAAGATAGAAAAAACTAGCTTCAAAACACTTCTCAAAATCTTGTGTAAAACTCACCCAAAAATCTCATATTTATAGGCCACGAAAAACTAGCCGTTATGGTTTAAAAACTGGCCAGATTGGCCTGTTGGTCGACTACCCGATCGACCGACCAACGGCTAAATTTCTGACCGTTGGAGTCTGGCGGTCGACTGGGCGGTGACCTCAGACTCAGTCTATGCAAAAGGTCAAATTTGAGTATTGTTTTGAGGCCTAAAACGTCAGAATTTGAAAATAATTATATAGGAAGAAATTGTAGATCTTGAAGTCTTCTTTATAATGCAACTTAAATAAAATCAATATCATTTATAAGTAGAACTTTATCATCAAAAGACTAAAAGGTGTCAAACCAGAAACTATAACTATTTTTAGAACAAGAATAGACTTCAACCCAATATTTGACATCTTTAACATTTGAATAAAAAAATTATTATTGAATAAAAAATGTAGCCTTGAAAGTTATCTTTGAAATGCAATTTAAATGATGTAGATTTAATATAAAAATAAAAAGTTATGACTAGGAATATACAAGGGTGTCGAGCAAATCAGCAGAACGGTCGGCCGCCCGGTCGGCCGAGAAAACCCGAGAGCTCTGCAAACTCAGTCGGTCGACCGGTCGGTCAGCCGATCTCTACTACGGTTGACCGCTTGGTCGACTAAGCTCAAGTCACATTGGCTTGTGCACGTCGGTCGACCGCTCGGTCGACCGGCTCAGCCTTCAGTCGACCGGTCGATCGACCGCAAGCAGCCCAAAAACAGTTTTAACAACTTTTTAAAATACATCTTAAATTCCATAAAATCTTCATAAAATTCACAAAAATTAGTTCATTAAAATATTTTGAAATACAAATATGTGTGATAAAAAATCAACACATATTACAAACATGTGAATTATTTTTGAGGCATAGAATTTAAAGTTTAAAACAAAAATCGCACTTTTCGATAACTAAACTTTTGTGTGTGTGTGTATAAGTTTGAGCAATCAACAACTAGTCTATCCTTTACATTTTATCTAAAAACAAAATCTTAACACTTACAAACATGGCACAAGTCTTGAAAATCTCCTCTTGAAAACTTTTTCTCCATCTTGATTTAGTCCAAACTTGATCCATGAGCTAGAGTCCTCTTTGAGTACTTGACGTGATCTTGTAGTGCGAGCTCTCTCTTAATTCAACACGTGCTAGCTTTAAAACTTGACTTTGAATCTTTCGTTGAAGCTAAACACCGACTTAGATCTTGATCAAATATCTGAAACTAAATAAGCACAAGATCATTAGTACTATAACTACATGAGTTAATCATCATCAAAACTAGGGTGATGAACCTTTGGGCCAACACGCTCTTTTCTCAGCAAGCTGTAGTAATCCTTCTTTTTCTAGATATAATGTTTTAGATATGAATAGTCAAGAATGATTGATTTGCATTTTCCTTTACCCGACGCTCCAATACTTCCATTCACACAACCAGAAACACTATCCACAGATTTTATTCCTTCCACTGATCTATCTTCTAATCCACCTTCTACTTTCACTGTCGAAGTAGCAACTTTCATAACAGAGAGAAAATCTGAGGTTTGAACAATTTTTAAAAGAAACTATTAATGGAGTTCAGAAGGCAGTATGCAAGCTTTGTCACCATCTTCTTATTCATTTCCAAAAAATAGTGGAACTGGGGCACTAACTAGGCACATTAGGGCAAAACACTAACAGAGTCAATCACGACAAACACAAATTTTCATTTTTGGTGACACAATAAGCAGTTTTAGTTATAATCATCAAAGAGTTAAACCTAATCTAGCTAAGTGTTTAATTCAAGCTGAACAACTTTTTAGTTTTGCTAAAAAATGAAGTATTCACCAATTTTTTTTAGAACTACTCATAATCCTAAAATATGATCTATTTTGTAAAGATACAATTAGAGCGGAAATGTTCAGGGTTGTTGAAGAAAAGAAACAAATTTTAATTGCAACTTTTCTTCTATACCACAAAGAGTTGCACTTACTTTTGATTGCTGGGAAGCTCTTAATGAATTTTATTACATAGTTGTTACTATACATTTTATTGACTCTGGCTGGATTTTAAATAAAAGAATTATTGATTTTGAAAAAAATCCTCATAATGGTTCTAATCTTAGTTAGACTATTATAAAAGTTGCTAGAGAATTTAGACTTGAATCTAAATTTTTTCTATTTCAGTTAATAATGTTTGCAATAATACTGTTGTAATTGACCTTTTTGAAAATTATTTTAGACCGATTTTGAAAGAAAAACTTTTTCATATTCGTTTTGTATGTCACATTATTAACTTGTGTGTACAGGATGGTTTAAAATGTCTAAACATTTTATTCACAATTTAAGAGGTACTATTTTATTTATTAAACGTAGTGGCTCGAGAAAGCAAAGCTTTAAACAAAATTATTCTAGCATAGGCTTACCAATTAGAAGTTTATCTCAGGATATAAGGACATGTTGGAACTTAACATATAATATATTGAGCAAAGCTATTCTTTATTGGACTCAATAGATATGTTTATTTTCACAGAATTGCCAGATATAATTATCTCCAAGATGATTAGAAAATTATTGAAGTACTTTGTGAATTTTTGAAAAAATTTGAAAGAGTAACAAAATTATTTTTTGAGGTTTATTATCCCACAACTAATTTTATTTTTTATGAATTAATTGAAATTGCTGAACTGCTTCATGATATTATTGCACTTATGAAAGAAAAATTCAATAAGTATTTTAAAATATTTTTCTACTATATTTTATTTTGCTACTATTATGGATCCTCGAATAAAATTTGAAGTATGTAAATATTTACATGAAAATATTTATGAAATAATGAATTATCCTAATTGTTTCTTAGCATGGAATGATATTGAATATTCTATAATATGCATAATTTTTATGATTCTCAATTTGAAAATAAACAATCATCCTAACCTGCATCATCATATATGCCTAAAAGTTCTTTATTATTTGGTTTATTATCTGCATCCAAAAGATCAAGAAGCTCAGAGTCGTTAAATGAGCTTCATTATTATTCTACTCATGCTATACCTCCTGAGATTGATACAAACTCAGGATTTAAAAATTTTGATATTTTGGCCGAGTGGAAATCACAGGAACTGACATATTCTGCGCTTTTCATCATGGCGCGTGATTTTCTAACCCCTCTTGCCTCTATTGTATCTTCAGAATCTGTGTTTAGTACAGGTAGACGAGTGCTGACTGATACGTGAAACAACTTAGCATCAAAAGTCATCGAAATGAGCATCTGCGAGAAACATTAGCTCGATACGGAGACGAGAAGTCAAAATAAAACAGTAGATGAAATATTGAAGACTCTCCTGAAGATGAGTGAAGAAATGAAGGTCTTTTGCATTTGTATTGTATCAATTTAAACTTCAATTTCAATTTATATACTACATTTGTAATTTTATCTTTTTATCTAATATTATTCATTTGTATCTGTATCAATTTATTCAATCTATTGGATTATTAATAAAAAAAATTTACATTTACATTTTACAACTTGTATCAATTTTGTCCAAAATTGTGAGAATTTTTTTATATTTTTTAAAAAAAAATTTAGGACTTTTTAGAATTTTTAGAAGTATAAAAATTTTATTCTTTTTATAAAAAACCCAGACCAGCCTGGCCATGCCCGAGTCCCCTTGGGGTCCCAGGACGGGCCGCCTGAGATTTGTGAGCAGGCTTGGGTTTGGCCCAGCCTGGGCTTCAACCCGCCGTGTCCAGGACGAGCCCAATCTGGCCTGTCCCATTTCACACCCCTAGCCACCACCCAAAAAAACAACCCTCATGAATTATGAAGCTGAAGGTATAATACGGTTCATGAAGCAAACCCAAAAAAAACAATCAACAAACAGTTTATAGGATAGACAATAATGCAACCCTTGAAAGCATAAAACAGCACAAAAGATGTCATTTCAATTTTATTCTGAAATCTTTATTATTCCAATTTTATTCTGAAACCATCTTCTCCATGATAATGGTGAATCAATGGGAACCTCCCTTGTTGGGAAAATATCATGGATTCTTACCCTTTAGGGTTTTTTTCCTCAAAGACCAATTTGTTTTCCATGATTGTATTATTATTCCTAATATAGCTAGCTCTCTCTCAATTTTCTATTCCTAATATGTTTTTAGTCTTCCATGAACCCTATTAAGGAATCAAAAGGAAACTAAAACAATTTACATTTTGCCTTGATACTTGTGCTTCCATTCATGTCCAGCTAAAAAAAAAAAGGTCTAGAGAAAGGGGGGGGAAATAAATTTGATCAGTTCCATTTTTTGTCCTCCTCTTCTACTAATTTAGAGAATCAGTCAACCGACTACTAGTATGTGTAAAATGAGAATAACATAAAATTCTCTCTATAAAAGCAAGATTACAAGCATGGCCAATAAACTATAGATTTCGACAAAACCCCCCAAATCTGATCCCTTTCTCCCTCTCATCTGTTGTAATATCATAACAGAACCTAAACAAATGACAAATAGAGTTAGACGATGAGTAAAAACATTTAAGCAACTGATGAGTAAAAATAAATAACGTTGGAATCCTGATATCTCAGTAATTTAAATGTCTAAGTGGCCCATATGGTAATTTCAGCAAACAGGTCAGTATCATTCCAATTTTACTGTAAGATACCAAGAAAAAATTACAGGCAGTTTTCTAACATGAACAAGGCTGCAAGAGAGGGGTGCTAGTACAATTGGAACAGATAAAAGAAGCAAAATAGAGTGGACCTAAGCCCTCTCTCCTCGGATCCTCCTGGCGAGCTGGATGTCCTTGGGCATGATGGTGACTCTCTTGGCGTGGATGGCGCAGAGATTGGTGTCCTCGAAGAGACTGGTAAACATGACGAATCTTCTGAAGGCAACTCGAATCCCTGACGAGAAATAAGTGGAAATGACCAAGATTCAGTTGAAAGATATGACTAGGACGTGGTGGTTGGTAGAAGCAGCAAGACTGGAAAAGCCCATCACTCGGGACCAGTTCTCGAAGGATTTCTATGAGAAGATTCTTCTCTGTAATAGCTCAGAAAGAAATGAAAGAACGACTTATCAAATTGCAGTAAGAAGATTGAATTGTAAATAAGTACACTGCAAAACTCCTAAGGTGTAGTCGGTCGATGTCTTACATGGTGGCTGACAAGGAGAACCGAGCAAGCAATATGTTGGCCCAATGGCCTTCCACTCTAGTTTTGATGATGATCAACACTCATGTAGTTATGTTTACTAATATTCTTGTGCTTCTAAGTTTCAGATCATTAACAGGATATTAGTTGGTGATTAGCTTCAACAAGATGATTAGAAGCTATTCATGATGATTCCGGTGCCAAAGCTTAAAGATCATACCTTTGCACTTGGAGAATCACGGAGTTTTGGAGCAAGTCTACTTGAAGATGAAGATCGTCAAGAAGACTTAGGTATCCTAGTTTAGATAGAGTTTTAGATCCATTTGTAAAGCTTAGTTTAATTGATATGCTCAAGTGAACACAAAACACACACGTTTCATGATTTGGTTTTTGGTTTTCATGAATAATAGATCAAAACAAGTTTACTTTATACCTATGTATATTAGATATGTTCTAGATATACATACATGCTTCAAACTTGCTAAACAAACTTATTTTGATATCCCTATTCATGTTTTGGAAAAATCAAGTTTGACAAAATACAAGGTTTTGTTTTTGATAAAATTTGCAAGACTCAAAAATGAATTGATATGTTGATATATTGTCTTGAAATTTTTATCACATGTTTATGTTTCAACATAAAATGATAAAACAAGTTTTATGAATTTTCAGAAATGATAAAAGGTTTTTTATAAAATATTTTTCCAAAATTTTCTGACCTTGTTTTGTGCTGACAAGCTGGTCGGTCGACCGTGACGGTCGACCGCACCAAGGGCCGGTCGACCGTTGCGGTCGACCGACGTGCACAGACGTGCACGTCTGTTAGGCACAGACACGGTCGACCGGGACGGTCGACCGAGTTGAGAGCTCTGCTCTCGGGTTTTATCGGTCGACCGGGCCGGTCGATCGCTGTTGCCCAACGGTCATAATTCTGACCGTTGGCGGTCGACCGGGCCGGTCGACCGGCAGTCTGTCAGACTGCCAACTCAGCCTAACGGCTAGTTTTGTATAGGGGCTATATAAACCCCATCTCTTTGGGGATTTTAGCCAAGATTTCTAAGAGAAAAAATACTAGTTTTCTGAAGTGTTTAAAAGAGTTTTAAAAGAGTTTTTGGGGCTTTAAAACTTCTCATCTTTATTTGTTTTGGGTTTTTGGAAAATCAAAGAAAACTAGGTTTTGGGATTTTGATTTGGTATTTCATTTTCTATCATATACAAGAGATTTCCCAAGTAGTTTTTCTTTGTTGCTTGTTTCCAAAAACACTTTGAATCCACACTTGAGCTATATCTTCTATCCTAAACTATTTAGGATCTTGTTTTTGTGGAGAAAGAAAAAGGAAAGAGGTTTGTGGTTGAAATATACCACTTGTTGTAAACCCTTGATTTCTTGAGTTGCTCCCTCTTTGGTAGAGGTGGAGATTGTTGTATTGGGTTGTTGGTTTGGATCCCTCTTCGGTAGAGGTGGAGTTTGGTTGTGAGCCTCTTCGGTAGAGGTGTGTGGATTGGTTGTTGTATTGGCTACGGGCCTAACCCCTCGGTTGTGAGGAGGTTGTTGTTGAGAGAGGAGTTTGGTACTCCTAGAGTTGTAAGAAATCCTCTTGGCAGAGGTTCCCTCGGTGGGAGTTGAGATAGTAGAAATCCTACACGGTGGTGTAGGCGGGGATGTAGAGCAAGGTGCTCGAACCTCGAAACAAATCTTGGTGTTTGCGTTTTGATCCATTGTCTCTCTAACTCTCTCTCTTATATTGTGCAAAGCATCATACTTCATATCATCATATCATATTTTCTTGTGTTGAGCATAACTCATATTGTCATATCATATTGCTTGTGTTGCCTTGCATTATTTCATATTGCTATATCCTTTATTGCTTGGCTTGATTGTGTGTGCACATTGCTTGGATTGCTTGTGTGTGCCTAACTTATACTCATCCAACAAGAGCTTCACATAGCACCTCAACCCATTTCAAGGGGAATCAAGGGGAGTTAGTCCAGAGCCTCGCAAGGGGAATTCGGCTACACTTGTTGTATTGTATTAGTTTGTGCATAATTTGCATTAGCTTCCGCATTTAGCGCACTTAGTTTGCATTTAGTTTCTTAGATTAGCACTTACACCTATTCACCCCCCCTCTAGGTGTTTTTCAATTGGTATCAGAGCTAGTGCTCCTGATACTTAGGCTTAACATCCTAGGAGTGATCCATTTGCTTGCTAATCTCATTTGCATTTGTTTGTTTGCACATTCATATATAGTTTACCATGGACTTCATGACCCCTCCTAGCTTTGACCCTTCCAATATTGATGTTTGGAAGTATAGGATGTCCATGTACCTAAAGACCCTAGGTTTGCATGTTTTCCTTGCGGCCACCAAGAGATGTTATCTTGGTGATTGCAATCATATAGGGGCCAATGCACAAGCCCTAGAGGCTATTAGAAGCACTTTATCAAAAGAATATCTTTTACTTGTTTCTAACTTTGATTCCGCCTTTGCAGTGTGGAATATGTTGACAACCACAACCACCACCTCCAAGCTTCAATTGCCAAATCAACCGGAGGAATCTAGTGGAGAATCCGATCCACAATGCTTCATGGTCCAAGGGAATGACTCCCTTGAGGTACAATCGGAAACCCACTTAGATAGTGATGATTGCTCTAGTTCTTCAAATGATAATATTGATGCCCATGCTTTAAATGAAGAACTATCAATTGTTTGTGAAAAACTAATTGAAAAATATAAGATTTTGAAAAAGAAAAGTCTAGAAATTGAAAAAGAAAATAAGTGTTTGCATTCTAGACTTGATTGTGTTTTGCAAGAAAAGGTTGAGGTCCATAATGAGAGGGATTCATTAAAATCTCAACTTGATCTTGCACTTAAAGAAAATAACTTTTTGAAAAATAAAAATGATTGCCATGTTCTTTTGAAGAAAAATGAAAACTTGTCTTCAAAAGTTGATTTTGTTTTAAAAGAAAATGATTCTTTGAAAATTAAGATTGCTTCAATTTCTAAAGATTTGGATGCATGTTTAAAGAAAAATGAATTTTTACAAAATAAGATTGATGCACATGTTTGCCATGCTAGTGTAGCTTCTTCATCTAGTCTATCTAATGCATGTACCTCTTCTTCTAGGATTAATGATGATATTTGTATGCTAAAGAAGAGAGTAGATTGTTTCGGCTCCACTATGAGCCAATGTGCCAAGAAACATACACGCTTGGAATCCTTGGTTCGAAAGAAACAAGTTCCAACTTTTATGCATGCACACCCATCACAGCATACACATGCTCCACACGGACACACCCATCACATGTATGCTCATGTGTACACATGTACACATTGCGGCCGAAAAGGCCATCTTGCTAAATTTTGCTATGATCGTTTACATGTTGAGAATTTAGTAAAGAAATTTGTTTGGGTTAGAAATGAGACTAACCCCCATGGACCCAATAAGAGATGGGTACCAAAGACCACCCCTCCTATTTTCGATGTAGGTGTGGGCTCTCACATGACGTGAGAGGGATGACACCTTGGAGTGGATGCGTTCCGTACTTAAAGGAAATCATATGGATGCATCACTTTCAAGGGAAGAGATGGTGGAGAGGACCACCAAGTTTTGGAGACAAGGAGAGTTGCCTTCTAGGTTTTGGTAACGATTCCTAACTCCGTATTATTTATTTACATGCTTTCACATTCATTTGTTTTATAGCATGTTTTCATTGTCTATGGATTAGTATGTACATGCCATGTTTATTAGATCCTTGACATACATGTATAGTATTTGAGACACACTTGCTTATATGAACCCATACTTAGTGTTCTCACTTTTGTTTAAACTATAATGTACATCATGAATCTAATACATGTGAATTTACATAATAATCATGTTTTAGTTTTATCATGATGATTTTTATCTTGTTTTTGATGCTTCATGTTAAGATTACTTGTTTAGATGTTAGTTTTCATTAAGACTAGGATTTATACTTGTACATATAGTGGGCCACAAATAAATCTATATATGTTTGAATTGAATGCTTATTTGAACCCATTAGATGTGCTAGTATAGTCTAGTTTTGATGATTCATACATTTTAAACTTGTATTCCCATTTTGGATTTGTTTTATGAGTTTTTCACTTCATGTATATGTTTGTATTGCCAAACTTGAAGATATACATGTATACCCCTTGAGTCATTTGCCTTTCATGCAAATATCTATTATGGACTCAAAGTGTGTTTAAGGGATATGTATGTATACTTCTTGTGTTGACAATTCATACATATACCTTGAAATGAAATTTGTTGTGATGAAAATTTAGTTTTTCATGTTTCATGTATTTATATTTAACTTCATGTATATGTCTATCTAGTTCAAACTAATCTTATACATATACATCTTTTTGAGCCACGTGCCTTCATGAATATACATTTAGTGGACTCGTTGAGTTTTGGATATGTATGTATATTTTAGCTTGTATTAGACATACATATGCCTTGAAGATTAAATAAGGAGTTTTATATGATTTTTCATGTTTTTGATGGAATTATGTTTTAAGAAATAATTGAGCTTAATGAAATATTTTTATGATTATGATCTTCACATATTATTTGTACACTCATATCTATTGCTCATGTTTTGTTTCTCATGAGTTATGCTTTATTGGTTAGAGTGATGATTATCATGTGAATTTCAATTTTGTTTTATTCCTTGCTTGAAGGATTTCGTGCTAGTTAACAAGCTTTTCCATTTAACTAGTTGCGGTGTTCTTCATTTTAGTAGTGATTTTCAAACAAAACTACATTTTCAAATCTATCTTTGAAAACCCCTACTTTCCAAGGGCGGTAGGATGGGAGATCATGTTCATGTATGCCCTAAATTGAAAATCTTTAAAACTTGAATTATGATTGGGTGGTAGAGAATATGATGTATACACTTGAACTTATTGTTATGTCAATTGGTATCATTGAACTCTTTCAATTGGTATCATTTTGATCTTCTTGTATACTCATATATGTTTTGTATGTATGTATGCTTTAAATTCCAAGTATATCAATTTCTTTTGGTATCTATTTTTCATACATATATATGTTTGTGTTTATGCTAGTGCTTGAGTTTCAATTTTGTTTAAATTGATTACTTTTAAATTGTTATCAAGACTATGCATGACTTTAGTTTGTATTTCATAAAGGGGGAGAAAATTTGATTTTGTATTTCAATTGGTATTTGTACTCCCACTCTTTATGATTAAAAGTTATTATTTTAAACATATGATATCAACATCAAATTATATGTTTTTTTTAAAAAATGAACAATTCTTACAATTGGTATCAATGTTTCTATGTAAAATCTTTTCAATTGTATCATATTTAAGAAATTCAAAATTTGTTTTGGTTTCAAGATTCATGTTTAAGAATTCAAAACTTATGTTTAATTACAATTGGTATTTCCAAAATTTTGTTTAAAGAAAATATTCAAAGTTTTGATTTGTATTTCCTATATGCAAGGAGAGCTTAACATCTCTCTTACATATAGATTCATGTTGAGTATATTATAAATTGAGGAGCTTGACAACTCTTCTTTATATGATATACGTGTGTAGGGGGAGCTTCACATCTCCTCTTATGCATTACATAATATGTGTTATGTGAATTGGGGCTTGTCATCCTTTCTTCATGTAATGCATATGTGTAGGGAAGCTAACTTAGCGTCTTCCTCTTCATGAATGTATATAGCATATAACATATATTGATCCTTATTTATTGGTATCAAGATACTTCATTGACATATTTTTTAATTGATATCATGTTTGTAGTCACCCCTTATTGACTTTGTTTTTTTGTTTTAGACAAAAAAAGGGGAGAACATTGTTTGCATTGTTTTGATTGACAGAAAGGGGGAGAAAGATTTTTACCCCTCATTTTATCTATGGTTTTGATTGTTTACCCCTTTGTTGATGATTGACAAAAAGGGGGAGAAGTATTTGTGTTTTATATGCATGCTTATGTTTATGCATATATTATGTTTTAATCTCAAGAATATTAAGTTTAATTGATTTATAGAGTTTGCTTTGTAATTGGTATCTAGAGCTTATTTTGTTTTGAATATTCCATTTGATATCTAGAACCATTTATTGGTTATGCATATGCATGTTTCATGTTTAATACTAATTGCATATATTTATTGTTTATCCCTATGCATGAGTTAAGGGTGAGCTTCCTTGAAGCTTATCTTTAATCCATGCATATATAACGACATGAGTTTTGTCATCATCAAAAAGGGGGAGATTGTTGGCCCAATGGCCTTCCACTCTAGTTTTGATGATGATCAACACTCATGTAGTTATGTTTACTAATATTCTTGTGTTTCTAAGTTTCAGATCATTAACAGGATATTAGTTGGTGATTAGCTTCAACAAGATGATTAGAAGCTATTCATGATGATCCGGTGCCAAAGCTTAAAGATCATACCTTTGCACTTGGATAATCACGGAGTTTTGGAACAAGTCTACTTGAAGATGAAGATCGTCAAGAAGACTTAGGTATCCTAGTTTAGATAGAGTTTTAGATCCATTTGTAAAGCTTAGTTTAGTTGATATGCTCAAGTGAACACAAACACACACGTTTCATGATTTGGTTTTTGGTTTTCATGAATAATAGATCAAAACAAGTTTACTTTATACCTATGTATATTAGATATGTTCTAGATATACATACATGCTTCAAACTTGCTAAACAAACTTATTTTGATATCCCTATTCATGTTTTGGAAGAATCAAGTTTCACAAAATACAAGGTTTTGTTTTTGATAAAATTTGCAAGACTCAAAAATGAATTGATATGTTGATATATTGTCTTGAAATTTTTATCACATGTTTATGTTTCAACATAAAATGATAAAACAAGTTTTATGGAATTTTCAGAAATGATAAAAGGTTTTTTATAAAATATTTTTCCAAATTTTCTGACCTTGTTTTGTGCTGACAGGCTGGTCGGTCGACCGTGACGGTCGACCGCACCAAGGGCCGGTCGACCGTTGCGGTCGACCGACGTGCACAGACGTGCACGTCTGTTAGGCACAGACATGGTCGACCGGGACGGTCGACCGAGTTGAGAGCTCTGCTCTCGGGTTTTATCGGTCGACCGGGCCGGTCGACCGTTGTTGCCCAACGGTCATAATTCTGACCGTTGGTGGTCGACCGGGCCGGTCGACCGGCAGTCTGTCAGACTGCCAACTCAGCCTAACGGCTAGTTTTGTATAGGGGCTATATAAACCCCATCTCTTTGGGGATTTTAGCCAAGATTTCTAAGAGAAAAAATACTAGTTTTCTGAAGTGTTTAAAAGAGTTTTAAAAGAGTTTTTGGGGCTTTAAAACTTCTCATCTTTATTTGTTTTGGGTTTTTGGAAAATCAAAGAAAACTAGGTTTTGGGATTTTGATTTGGTATTTCATTTTCTATCATATACAAGAGATTTCCCAAGTAGTTTTTCTTTTTGCTTGTTTCCAAAAACACTTTGAATCCACACTTGAGCTATATCTTCTATCCTAAACTATTTAGGATCTTGTTTTTGTGGAGAAAGAAAAAGGAAAGAGGTTTGTGGTTGAAATATACCACTTGTTGTAAACCCTTGATTTCTTGAGTTGCTCCCTCTTTGGTAGAGGTGGAGATTGTTGTATTGGGTTGTTGGTTTGGATCCCTCTTCGGTAGAGGTGGAGTTTGGTTGTGAGCCTCTTCGGTAGAGGTGTGTGGATTGGTTGTTGTATTGGCTACGGGCCTAACCCCTCGGTTGTGAGGAGGTTGTTGTTGAGAGAGGAGTTTGGTACTCCTAGAGTTGTAAGAAATCCTCTTTGGTAGAGGTTCCCTCGGTGGGAGTTGAGATAGTGGAAATCCTACACGGTGGTGTAGGCGGGGATGTAGAGCAAGGTGCTCGAACCTCGAAACAAATCTTGGTGTTTGCATTTTGATCCATTGTCTCTCTAACTCTCTCTCTTATATTGTGCAAAGCATCATACTTCATATCATCATATCATATTTGCTTGTGTTGAGCATAACTCATATTATCATATCATATTGCTTGTGTTGCCTTGCATTATTTCATATTACTATATCCTTTATTGCTTGGCTTGATTGTGTGTGCACATTGCTTGGATTGCTTGTGTGTGTGCCTAACTTATACTCATCCAACAAGAGCTTCACATAGCACCTCAACCCATTTCAAGGGGAATCAAGGGGAGTTAGTCCAGAGCCTCGCAAGGGGAATTCGGCTACACTTGTTGTATTGTATTAGTTTGTGCATAATTTGCATTAGCTTCCGCATTTAGCGCACTTAGTTTGCATTTAGTTTCTTAGATTAGCACTTACACCTATTCACTCCCCCCTCTAGGTGTTTTTCACAATATTTTAGTGAGACCTGAAGATGAGGATCAAGGTGTTTCTTATTTCCAAGCAACCCAAGAACTATTCTCAAGTTCCTTATTTTTTGTCATCATCCGGGAAGTAGAACGGACCCGGAGAAGGAAGATCAGGATGAGATGCAGATGAAGTTGGCGAAAAGACCTTCTCATTTGATGGAAGTGAAGGCTCAGACAGGCCACTGGATGCCCCACTAGCTAAGCCATCCCTCCAACCTTGCCCTCAGCATATGACATGTGGGTATTGTCTGAAGCCGGGCACCTACAATATAACCGCCAGAAAGATTATGAATTATGTCATATATGGGTCCGAAGATCAGTTGAAAAGTAACTGTTCGTACAAGGAAACAGAGAACATTACATCGATTTGATCAACCCATCAAGTATCACCATTGGAAGAGAATTCAAGACCTACTGGCAGAGTAAACTCACTTCATCCTCCAACATCAAGCATAAGCCAGGTACAAAAGAGATCAAGAACTAGGGCACATGGTAGGAAGAGGCAAACATATAATCTGACTGAAGAGGAAGTCAGGATACTGATGGAGTGAGAACAAAAAGGATGCTCAATATCTGAGAAAGGAACCCTGAAGGTACTGACCGTAACCATTGTCCCCATTTTAGCATGTCCGGGAGTTGGTAAATTCTATATATCATATCCTTCTCATTGCACTATCATCACCAATCCTAGTCCGTCCGTGTCTACCTCCCTATTTCATGGTTCCTATCTCTTCTATTTTTACTATTCTGATTTTCGTAATCTTTATGCCAACTTAAGATATGCGTAGACTAGTGATTAGGAAAGAATAGTGTGGTAGATTGCACAGATATTATGTAAAAGAGATAAGGTTTAGAAACAACCTCAAGTGCTTTGATCACTCCACAAATGTATTCAAAATGTTTAATGTACCCTTTCCTATCTCCGTTATAGCATGGGCTATACCGAGTCGATTCTCAGGGAGAGCTTGCGATGGAAGCGTTACGGTTGGTAGTGAAGATAGAAAACGAAGATTCTTCTTTGTCTTTAAAAGAATGAATAAAACATGGAAAAAGAAATGAAAGAATCGGTGGATATGTTCATGATGGAAAATGAAAAGAAATCAAAAGGAGATTTGCTTGTAAATAAACTAAAAGAATGAAAACCTTGTAGAAGATTTGAAGATTGAGAAAACCATGACTAGCTAACCTTACTACCTTGCCAAACTTACTAAACTCCGTGATGGTGAATGCTTGCCTCATGTTGATTCATCGGCATAGATTTGTCTTGCGTGTTAGTCTAATTACTTTCCCACTTTGATGACGGGTGATCACTCTTGGACTTGTCTTGTAGACTCATAGATGTCATTGGCCTACAAGATAGACTTTCAATAATGGAATCAAAAGAGCGACACTCAAGGGATGCTAAGGAAGAAGATACAAAATTTATTAATTGAAGTAAAGAAGTTGTACAACAAATAGCATATGTTTGGTGATCCATCTCCATGTTCCATCAAGGCACTTGTTCTAAAGACAAGGCTCTAAATGAGGCACACATGAATCATATGGAGAATTACAACAAGAACTTGCCAAGCAATGAAAGTAACCCATCGGAGAAGAGAAGACCATACAACTTGCAAGATTAAAGATAGCAATCACCCATGAGTTAGTAGTTAGCAAGGTTAGTGGTTTAGCTAGTCATGTAAGAAAGAATTAGCTACTAGCCATTACAAGAAAAGAAAAGCAAAGCATGAATAAAATTGCAAGTAAAGTAAAGCTAGAATTAAAGAAAGCAAGTAATACTAGAAAATGCTCAAGTAGAGAGAAGAGAATGGATGAATCCTTGCTTCACAAGTTGTCACTCCTTGGTGTACACAAGCTTTCTCTCTCTTACAACTCTCTTTTGCAGAATTTCTAGGGAGGAAGAAGATCTAGAGCACTACAAAAATCCTAGAGAAAAATCCTACAAAATACAAGCATCTAATCTCTAATCTCTCCTCTCTCTTCTCTGTTCCACTCCCTGTTGCGCAAGCCCTGGTCCTGTATTTATAGCCTCAGAGAGAAGGATCTAGAGCCCAGGTTGTTGGAGAGAAAACTGGGCCCTAACCACCCTGTAACTGCCGCAGATACGCGGGAAAGCGCGGCAAAATCTTGGCCGTTCAGGCCAATCTTTCTGTTACAGGTCTGTTACAGGTAGTTTATCCACGTGTATCTTCTAGAAATCTGAGCTGGCGCGTGGATCTCTCTTGATTCTGGATTCAAATTTGGGCTCTCTTTTGGGCTTTGAATTATTTCCCTTTAATTATTGCTAATTAAAGAGAATTTGGGCCTTTTCTTATTTCAGATGTGGACCTGTAAAAATAAAGAGAATATGAGTAAAAATCATATTTTTATTTGTAATATGCATGGGAATAATGTGGTAAAATATGCAGAATTGAATACCAATCACACCCCCACACTTATTCTTTTGCTCGTCTCGAGCAAAACAAAGAAAAGAAAAACTATACTACCAATTTATTACACCACTTTCGCAGGTGACGCGATTGCACTGAGCATGTGCAACAAGCCGTTAAACCTCTAGGTTACCCTAGAGGAGGAGTGTTGTCTCCTGAGGGTTTTCAGCGGATTGCACCCACAAAATCCATAAAGAAAGAAGACAAATGTAAGTGTTTTTGAAAATTCATTTTGAAAGAGAGACATGTTTTCGAACTATATTTGCAAAATATAAGTGATCTAAGGTCATAAGTCCACCTATAATAATTCTTTCATAAACTTAGTCTCTATGCAAGATCTTGTCTTCAATTAAGGTAAGAATTCAAAATTGGATTGAATATTTTATCTTTCATAAAACCTAGATAGTATGCACACCGTGACAGTGAAGATTTCTAGGATTTCAACTCTAACCATCAAGCCATTTATTTATCTATATATATATTATTATTATTTTTTTATTCTTCCCTTAGTTTAGGCTTTCTAGTTCACCCTTGTAACGAGCCTATAACCGATGACTCCCAAACCAGTGGGTCTTAGGGCACCAGATGAGAAAACATCCCTCGGGTTTAAGGACTCGAGTGAAAAAGGCTACAAAACTAAAGGGGATTATTTATTTCCTTTACCACCGTTAGGCGTGAATAATCATGCTTCTTGAGGCATAGTTATCCAGCTTAATAAGTGATGCTTTATTCACATATATTTTTTTTCTTTTTATTTATATTTTTTTATATATGGCATTTAGGTCTTTGTTTCCATCCCAAAAATGTGTAAGTGTGAAGTGCATACTATCTAAGGCAAAAAATTCAAGATAAAAATATCTCCCCAATTTTTCTTACTTAGCCTATAATTTTAAACAAGATCTATTATTTCAACTAGGTTTAATATGTCATAATTAAGACTTTCTTAATTTCTAAGATACATCTTAATTTTCTTAAAAATAGATCAAAACTTTGTCTCTTATTTCAAAAAGTTTTTTTTTATTTTTTTTATTTTTTTTATTTCTAAAAGAAGTGTAAAAGAAAGAAAATCTAAAAACTCTATGTTAGTAAACCCTCCCCCACACTTATTTCATGCATTGTCCTCAATGCATCATGATATATGTATGCATGAAATAGGTAAGAGGTAAGAAACTTTTATTTACAAGAAAATGCAAAAATTATTTACAAAGAGTATATACAAGTGTAACCATTACCTAGGCTTTTGGTCGTTTTCCTCTGGCCCGTTTCCCATCGTTCCAGTGCGTCTGCTTTCGTGAGCTCAGTTGGGAAACGGTTTGAATTATTTTAGCCCTAGGTATTTCCAGATTCAATTGTTTATTATTATCATTCACCCTCATTCCACCACATTGTTCACTAAAAAATTCCTTATCATCACTCTCACTCTGAATCTCATCACTTTCAATGTTAAGGAATTTCAGCTCCTCTCCATACAATTCTTCAAAACTAAGGTCAACATCCGGAAGTGTGCAATCAGTTAGCTGACCCCGAGTTGACTCATCTAGACACATGATCTCATCAGCAAACAGGTCTTCAAAGGATATATCAATCGGAGGTTTGAATACAGTCAGAGTTGGCTTATTGAAAGTGAAAATATCCAAATCAACTTTCCCCTTTTGAAAGGGTACTTGGATAAGAGAATCACCAGATTGTGACTCATTTTTTGGATCTTCACCTTCTTTCTCACAATTGTTACTAATGAAACTAACCTCAAATGTTTGATCTTTTGTTTTACGAGGTTGTGTGTGGAAGACATTGTGTTCATGAGTCATGTTACCAAAGGTTAACCTCATTGATCCATTCCGACAATTAATGATGGCATTTGCAGTAGCCAGGAATGGTCGTCCCAAAATGACAGGAGTTTGAGCCCTTTGATTGGAATTTGACACAGGTTTTGTTTCAAGGACTACAAAGTCAACAGGATAAATGAATTCCCCAACTTGACAAGGACATCGTGAATTTCCCCCTTGGGTCTAGTGACAGAGCAATTAGCCAATTGTATGGTCATTTGGGTAGGGAGAAGATCGCCTAACCCTAATTGTTGGTATACAGAAAAAGGTAGGAGATTGATGCTGGCTGATTGGTAGTGAAAAGTGCATTTTTATCATCATATTTACCGTCACATTTTCATATTTATTTATATAATTCAGCACATTTATTAATATTTTGTAATTTATTGTGTGCAGGCCTCGAATTCTTATTTTTATAATACATAAAGCCTAATGAAGCCCAAAAGCCCATATTTGAAGCCCAGGTGTCAAAGTGCAAATATCAGATTGTCAAAGTGCAAATATACAAGGGCTAAAGTTGCAAATATCAAAGATGAGGGAAGGATAGAATTCTACCCAACCCTAAACTCTTGCAGGATGAGCATAAAAGCCAAAGATGAGAAGGAAATTCGTTTAAAAGAGATTGGGAGAATACAAAATCTAGGTAACTTGATTATCAAGTTACCTCGAAATCCCAATATGGAGAGTCAGGATCAAGCTTCCAGAAGTAAGCGCTCAGATGGACGGACCAGGAGAGGCCACGTGCCAAAGCGCGTGGCCAGCAGCCACAGCTTTGCCGCGGAAACGCGGCAAAAACCGCGTTTCCGCGGCAGTATGGATGACTCCGGGCAACAACTTTTGTGGAAGTGTCGTGATGGGACTCTACTTCCTTCTGCGCCTAAAAATACCCCCTGCAGTGCAACGTACAGAGCGTCCAGCGTCCAGAGAAGAGCCAAGGGCCAAAGTTAGGGTTTTTAGGTTTTCTTTCCACCTTTGTATATTTTTTATTTTCTTTTTGTAAAAGCTGAGAGGAGATGATGTATTCATGGAGGAAGGGATCTGCTTGTACTGATGGTGACAGTCGGTGTAAGTATTATTTTTCCACCATTGTTTAATAATCGAATCAAGGCTTGTTTTATTTTATTCTTGTATTATTCTAGTTTCTTTTATTCTTATTTTAATCTTGTATCTACTTTCTTCTATTTGTTCTCTAATGTCTTGCCCACCATGAGATCCAACTGCTTCGAAAATACCTAGCCGAAGAAGGAACCTTGACGGCCCAATGGCGATGAACAGGTCTTCATAGCTTGTTTTTCATTTCGTAGAGTAGATTAAGAAGGCGGACGATCCCATAAGCCGTGCTTGTACACCTTCCAAGAAAAGGGAAATCATCGCAACGGTTCAAACGGCAAGCAGACTAAAGAGATAAGTTTTCTTTCTTTTTCTTTTCTTTTCTTTTTTGTAGATTAAATACAACTCATCTCCATATTCTTTTCTACCACCCATTGTAAATACCACTTCCTTTCTAACTTAACAAATAAAAATAAAAACTTTAGAGAAACTTGCTTAACGCTTCCATCGCAGTCCCTCCCTGAGGATCACGACCCGCATAGCCCTGCTACCGCGGATTAGAACTGAGACTTGCACATCTATTCTTAAACTAACATATAATATTTTGTGTGCAGGAAATCTCAGTCAACAAATTGGCGCCGTTGCCGGGGAGGGACGGTAAGTTTATCTCTAAAACAAAATTTTAATTTTTAACTAATTCTTTATTCTTTTCTGTTTGCAGGTTTGGAGAATAGGAAACAGAAACATAGCAGCAGCAGTGGACATATTGCTATTCTGTGCCTCTGCCCTCGAAGGCAGGGCACCAGAACCCACTGTTTTGCCGCGGATCCGCGGCCAGAGCCGCGGAAACGCGGCAACAGTGGTGAATTACTGATCCAATTTTTTGCAGGGTGCTTCAAGTTAAAAATTCTGCTTTCTGCTCTGTTCTGATTCGTTCTGTGATATACCTGTAAATTGCTAATAATTCAACAGTAAATTATTGGTTGTTAAAAATAAAATTTGATTAGACGTTTGCATATTAGGCACGTGTCTTTTCAATTATTTTTATTTACTGTTGAAGAGTGCTGGAGACGCAAGGTACGTACGCATTGCATGTAGAATAGGATTCATCTCTTGGTTGATCTTCTGCTTTGAGTGATTCTTATCTATTTATCTTGTACACTTGCACTAATTCATCTTAAGGGCATAACCCATTAACGAGATAAGTGGGGATTTCATCACCCTTCCTTAGCCCAAAAATCATATCCCAAGCACTCACTAACCCAAGCCTAACTTAAAAATTAGTAGACGTTGGCCCTAGGGACATCTCGGACTCAATAGGAGATTATCCTAAGGGGGAACAGTGCTGGAAGTTGACTCTTGCCAAATCAGTGTCTAGGAAAGGGATTGAGGGCCGAAAGCCCGAAGATTGGTGGTTATTTAATTAAGGAACGTCTTTGACGGAAAACCTCCCACCACTCTTGCCCCGACCTGGCTGATTAACTTGTGGTCAAAGTCTACACCCTACCTCCCGTGGACAGTCTAACCAGTTAGGAGTCGTCTAGGTCTAGGTCTACCCTAACTTAGGTTAGAAATTTTTCTTTTTTGTTTGTTTTTCTTTTGTTTGCTTTGTGTGATATGGCCTATAACAATAATTTTTTCAATTTTAATGAGGATCCATATTATACACCAACCTCTTTTTCGGATATTACCAACCCGGTATATCATAACTCTAACCAACCTAGTGTGCCAGATTGGTCTTATCCGAATCATTACATGCCCCAGTCCCAATACTATGAACAAGATTGGAATAATCATCACTACTCTTCACAGAGTCAATGGGAATTCAACACCCCTGAGCCATATGGTCAACCACCTGTTCAACCATTATCTTCATATACGTCTTTTCCCACATCACCAAGGTTTCAGTCCTCCATTGATCTATTCGATGGGTTAGAAGAAAAAGTGGATCGGTTGCAAGATACAATGAATGATCAAATTTCTAGACTTTCAAACATTCTTGAGCATCTTGATAGGAACCAAGAATCATTCTGTTTAGAAGACCTTGATCAAAATTCAATTTCATCACATCAATATGAACTTGCTCAATCCCAATCCTTGGACAAATTGGCTAGTTTTAATTTCAATGAGATTGAATTAGATTATGAATGTGAACCCGATCCCCAACTTTGCGATTCAGTTTTCATCTTCGAATCTATGTTGACTCCAGTATCCTTACCCAATTTGGACCAATTTTCTGAGCCAACATTTATTCCCATACCTATAGATCATGAAATTGAATCACCCATTTTTGATGATCATATTGAACTTGACCAATTGTGCAACTTTGAAAGTCCCATGGAAAAATTGGCAAGTTCCCATTTTTATGAGATTGAAACTAATGAGATATGTGACCTAGATTCCCAAATCTATGATCAAGTTCAAATTCCTGAATCATTATTGACTCCTGTTTTGTTACCCGACTTAGGTAATATTTTAGAGTCAGTTTTGATTCCCACACCTATCATTCCTGAACTTGAATCACCAACATTGAGTCACATTCCATTGTGGGAAAATGATTGTGGACTTGAGTTTCTATTTCTTGACTTGGACCCACTTCTTGAACCATGCTCGACTCCTGAACCCTTACTTGATTTAAGTTTCTTTCCTGAGTCGATATTAGTTCCTGAACCTATTATTCTTGAGTCCAAGTCAACCATTCTACCAAGTCACATTCTTTTGTTGGACATAGGTATAGACCATGACTCTGTGATAATTTTTCAGGACTGGTCATGTAAAGGGAGTAAGTTTCACGAGAGGATCTTCCATGATCCTATTCATTCTGGGGACTGTAAATATGTAAATAAAAAAGAGGTCAATAAAGGTAGGTCCCGTGAACTACCACGTTATCTTGTTTGGGCCGCATTTCGTGGACCAATTAGACCACCACCGGAACCACCCCCTAAGGTAATTTTCCGCCTTCCCTTGTTCTTTTTCATGCATATATGCATTCATTCATACATTGAGGACAATGCATGAGATAAGTGTGGGGGTGGGCTTTACTAACATACTAACATAGGTAGAAACTAACAAAAAAAAAAGTGCTAATAAAAAAAATTTAATGAAAAAAAAAACTTATAAAAAGGACAATACTTTGACTTATTTTTTGAAAGAAATCTAAGTTAGTTTTAAGGATTAGGAAAATCATGATTAGGATTTCTAAAAACTTGGTCAAAATAAATAAATTGTTTAAATTTTAGGTATAGGAAGAGAAATTGAATAATTAGTTAGTCTTAATTTTTACCTTAATGAAATGTGCATTCCTAGTACATATCTAGGATTCTAAGACAAAGACCTTGTGCCTCATAAAATAAATAAAAAAAAAATAATATCACCAATTGAGCTGGATACATGTGCCTCAAGAAGCATAAGTATTCATGCCTAAAGGTGAGTTCTAAAAAAATAAAGTCCTTAGTTTTGTAGCCTAGTTCATTCGAATTTGAGTCCGCGGGGTGTTTTCTCACCTGGTGCCCTAAAGCCGACCGGTTTGGGAGCCACCGACTTTAAGTTCGCTACATGGGTGATTAGAAAGCCTAAGAAAACTGAGAAATATTATACATGTATTAACACATCTATTAGTCAATTAGTTAGGTATGAGGGCCTCAAGAAGCCTTGATACTTATACGAAGAGAAATTAGATGAGTTATACATACCAAAAAAAAAAATTATATTAACACATCTAATAGTCAATTAGTTAGGTATGAGGGCCTCAAGAAGCCTTGATACTTACACGAAAGAAAATTAGATGAAGTTATAAAAATAATAAAGAGGCATGAGAGTCCAAGTTAAGGAATTCCTAGTATAAATATACAATGCTGCATATGATTTTTGGTAACGAAAAAGACTATATTAGAAGTTCAATTTTGACCCTTACCTAAAATGAATAACAATTGACTTTATAAAGACTAGGTTTGAAGAATGAATAAAAATGATAATCCTAAAACTTATAGACTACTTAGTCTCTTCAAATATAATTCAAATATTTTTCTTTTTATGGATTTTGTGGGTGTAATCCGCTGAAAACCCTCACGAGACAACACTCGTCCTCTAGGGTAACCTAGGGGTTTAACGGCTTGTTGCACATGCTAAGTGCAACCGTGATTCCTACGAAAGTGAGTTAGGTTAGATTAACTTTTTCTTTTTCTTTGTTTTTACTCGAGGACGAGCAAAAAGATAAGTGTGGGGGTGTGATTGGTAGTGAAAAGTGCATTTTTATCATCATATTTACCGTCACATTTTCATATTTATTTATATAATTCAGCACATTTATTAATATTTTGTAATTTATTGTGTGCAGGCCTCGAATTCTTATTTTTATAATAAATAAAGCCTAATGAAGCCCAAAAGCCCATATTTGAAGCCCAGGTGTCAAGTGCAAATATCAGATTGTCAAAGTGCAAATATACAAGGGCTAAAGTTGCAAATATCAAAGATGAGGGAAGGATAGAATTCTACCCAACCCTAAACTCTTGCAGGATGAGCATAAAAGCCAAGATGAGAAGGAAATTCGTTTAAAAGAGATTGGGAGAATACAAATCTAGGTAACTTGATTATCAAGTTACCTCGAAATCCCAATATGGAGAGTCAGGATCAAGCTTCCAGAAGTAAGCGCTCAGATGGACGGACCAGGAGAGGCCACGTGCCAAAGCGCGTGGCCAGCAGCCACAGCTTTGCCGCGGAAACGCGGCAAAAGTCGCGTTTCCGCGGCAGTATGGATGACTCCGGCAACAACTTTTGTGGAAGTGTCGTGATGGGACTCTACTTCCTTCTGCGCCTATAAATACCCCCTGCAGTGCAACGTACAGAGCGTCCAGCGTCCAGAGAAGAGCCAAGGGCCAAAGTTAGGGTTTTTAGGTTTTCTTTCCACCTTTGTATATTTTTTATTTTCTTTTTGTAAAAGCTGAGAGGAGATGATGTATTCATGGAGGAAGGGATCTGCTTGTACTGATGGTGACAGTCGGTGTAAGTGTTATTTTTCCACCATTGTTTAATAATCGAATCAAGGCTTGTTTTATTTTATTCTTGTATTATTCTAGTTTCTTTTATTCTTATTTTAATCTTGTATCTACTTTCTTCTATTTGTTCTCTAATGTCTTGCCCACCATGAGATCCAACTGCTTCGAAAATACCTAGCCGAAGAAGGAACCTTGACGGCCCAATGGCGATGAACAGGTCTTCATAGCTTGTTTTTCATTTCGTAGAGTAGATTAAGAAGGCGGACGATCCCATAAGCCGTGCTTGTACACCTTCCAAGAAAAGGGAAATCATCGCAACGGTTTCAAACGACAAGCAGACTAAAGAGATAAGTTTTCTTTCTTTTTCTTTTCTTTTCTTTTTTGTAGATTAAATACAACTCATCTCCATATTCTTTTCTACCACCCATTGTAAATACCACTTCCTTTCTAACTTAACAAATAAAAATAAAAACTTTAGAGAAACTTGCTTAACGCTTCCATCGCAGTCCCTCCCTGAGGATCACGACCCGCATAGCCCTGCTACCGCGGATTAGAACTGAGACTTGCACATCTATTCTTAAAACTAACGTATAATATTTTGTGTGCAGGAAATCTCAGTCAACACTGGCCCCTAAATCAAGCAGTGCCCTATTGATGGTAGTCTGTCCTATGATGCATGAAATGGTGGGGCTCCCTGGGTCTTTGTATTTAACAGGAATTGGACCATTGAGCAGCTCGTTGATGGATGATGCTAGGAAGACTTTTTTAGGGACTTGTGTTTTCCTCTTCTTGGTGCACATTTCCTTTAAGAATTTAGCATATGATGGCACTTGTTGTATGGCATCAAGAAGAGGGACATTGATTTGGACCTTATTGAACATTTCTTTTATCTTCTCCATTTGAGCATTTGTCTTGGGATTCTTAAGCCTATTTGGAAATGGTACAACAGGCTTATAGGGTTGCTCATCTACCTTTTCTTTACCCTTGGCTTTTGAAGTGGATGGCTCTGTACTAGAAGATGGTTTGTCAGAAGTTGGTTGCATTGGGACAGAGGTGTTGGCTTTGGTGCTGGATGAGATGATTGACTAGAAACCTTATTATCAACTTGTTTACCAGATCTCAGGGTATGAATAGCATGACATTGACTGGGTCCTGAATCTTCCACTTCATTCAAAGGGAAGTGATGTTTGGGATTTGGTACTGGCTGGCTTGGAAGCATACCTTTTTGTCTCTCATTAGCCAATTGCCCTAATTGGACCTGAATTCTATCCATATCCTATTGATGATGGTTCATCATTGAAGCTTGGGTCTTAGTTAAGGATTCTATCATTTTCATCAACTCTGATATTTTATCATCTGAATTGTTCTGGGGTGGATGTTGATGATGTGGAGATTGGGATTGGTAGTGTTGGGGGTTTGGATAAGATTGTGATTGTAGTGGACCTTGAGATGGACGAAATTTGGTGCATTACGATTGAAACTGGATGGGTGAGACTGAGTATTATATGGATGTGGAAATGGTGGTCTATGATGCTCAGGACCAGACTGACTCCATGAAAAATTTGAATGGTTCTGCCATCCCGAATTGTATGTGTTTGAGTATGGGGGTCTGGTAAAAGCTGCATTCATGTTCTCCTGATAAGATTGGGGCTGATACAAAGGACACTCCTCAAAGACATGGTTAAGGTCATGACAGTAGGTGCAACCCGGTTTGATGACAGGTAATGGGTTGACCTGATTGACAACAGAATTTTCCTTTGACTCAAGCAGTTTTATCCTCTTCATTAAATGTGTGATCTTGGCTTCTGCGGCTATAGAGGATTCTATGGAGTGCATACCAGTTCTGAAAGTGGTGGGAGTGGATTTATCAGGACATGACTCCCACTGAATGGTTTTCTCAGCTAGGATTTCAAAGAGATCCCACCCCTGATGTTCATCTTTCTTCAAAAATTCTCCTTGACACATGGATTCAAGGAGGGTTTTCGTTTGGTAATCTAGACCGTCATAGATAATCTGACACAGACGCCATTTCTCTATGCCGTGATAAGGACACAGGGCTAGAAGGTCTTTGAAACGCTCAAGATACTTCCAGAAAGGTTCATTAGGTTCCTGCTTGAATTGCATTATATTCTTTCTCATGAGGGCTGTTTTGTGGATAGGATAGAATTTCTTAAGAAAAACTTTAACAAAATCATCCCAAGAAGATATGGAACTGATGGGAAGATTGTAAAGCCATTTCTTAGCTAAATCCTTAAGTGCAAACGGTATGAACCGTAACCTAACAGCATCCTCGGTCAGTTGGGAAATTCTCATCATTTGGCATACCTCTTCAAACTCACGAATAAAAAGGTACGCGTCCTCAGACTCAAGACCATGGAATCGGGAAAGTGTATTAATGAATTGCGGTTTTAGCTCAAAGTGATTTCCATTAGATTCGGGGAGAAGAATGCAAGAAGGAAGGGAGGTGCGAATCGGATAAAATCGATCTTGAAGTGAGACGTTGTTTTCCATAATGTCAAGTGGTTGTGTAAGTGCAAGTGTAGAAAGTCTAACAAGTCTTGCAGAATTTGGATCACGAAACCACTCTCGCATATACAATTACAAACAATGTGCACCGATCACACCAGCGAAAAAAAAATGAAAATAACAAACAATAAAAGAAAAATCAATCCAAGCTTCTAGGATTCCTGGACCTAGACGACTCCTAACTGATTAGATCGTCCACAGGAGGTTTAGTGTAGACTTTGACTATAAGCTAATCAGCCAGGGAAGGGCAAGGTTGGTGGGAGGTTTTCCGTCAGAGACGTTCCTTAATTAAGTAACCAGCAACCTTCGGGCTTTCGGCCCTCAATCCCTTTCCTAGACACTGATTTTACAAAAATCAATTTCTAACACTTTTCCCCCTTAGGATAATCTCCTAAGTGAGTCCGAGATGTCCCTAGGGCCAACGTCTAGCAAATTTTTATTTAGAAGCTTAGGATTGTGAGTGCTGGGATTGTGATTTTTGAGCTAAGGAAAGGGTGATAAAATCCCCACCTTATCTTATTTATGGGTTATGCCCTTAGAATTGATTTGTGCAAGTGTACGATATAAACAAACAAGGTTCACTCAAAGCGTATTTAAATCAAACAAAGAGTGAGTCCTAGTCAATATGCAATGCGTACGTACCTTGCCTCCAGCACTCTTCAACAGTAAAAGTAAAGGAATTGAAAGACACGTGCCTAGAAATGCAAATGTCTAAACAATTTTTTTAACTTTGCAACAAATTTTTTACTGTTGATTATTAGCAGATATAAGGTGAAGCATACAAGAATTTAATTATTGCAGCAGCTGTATTTTGCAGAGCAAGCAACCCTGCAGAAAGTTGGTCAGTAGTCAACTCCTCCTTGCCGCAATTCTGCTGCAAAAGCCGTGAATCTGCGGCAATTCAGAGGGCTTCTGGTTTCTGCTTTCGAGAGCAGAAGCTCAGAGCCACTTATATGTTTCTGCAATGCAAATTTTCCTGTTTTCTTCACCTGTAACCTGCAACAGAGAAGAGAATTCGTTTAGTTCTTCACTTTAAACCAAAAACCGTTGCTCTCCCCGGCAACGGCGCCAAAAATTTGATTAGGAAAGAATAGTGTGGTAGATTGCACAGATATTATGTAAAAGAGATAAGGTTTAGAAACAATCTCAAGTGCTTTGATCACTCCACAAATGTATTCAAAATGTTTAATGTACCCTTTCCTATCTCCGTTATAGCATGGACTATACCGAGTCGATTCTCAGGGAGAGCTTGCGATGGAAGCGTTACGGTTGGTAGTGAAGATAGAAAACGAAGATTCTTCTTTGTCTTTAAAAGAATGAATAAAACATGGAAAAAGAAATGAAAGAATCGGTGGATATGTTCATGATGGAAAATGAAAAGAAATCAAAAGGAGATTTGCTTGTAAATAAAACTAAAAGAATGAAAACCTTGTAGAAGATTTGAAGATTGAGAAAACCATGACTAACTAACCTTACTACCTTACCAAAACTTACTAAACTCCGTGATGGTGAATGCGTGCCTCATGTTGATTCATCGGCATAGATTTGTCTTGCGTGTTGGTCTAATTACTTTCCCACTTTGATGACGGGTGATCACTCTTGGACTTGTCTTGTAGACTCATAGATGTCATTGGCCTACAAGATAGACTTTCAATAATGGAATCAAAAGAACGACACTCAAGGGATGCTAAGGAAGAAGATACAACATTCATTAATTGAAGTAAAGAAGTTGTACAACAAATAGCATATGTTTGGTGATCCATCTCCATGTTCCATCAAGGCACTTGTTCTAAAGACAAGGCTCTAAATGAGGCACACATGAATCATATGGAGAATTACAACAAGAACTTGCCAAGCAATGAAAGTAACCCATCGGAGAAGAGAAGACCATACAACTTGCAAGATTAAAGATAGCAATCACCCATGAGTTAGTAGTTAGCAAGGTTAGTGGTTTAGCTAGTCATGTAAGAAAGAATTAGCTACTAGCCATTACAAGAAAAGAAAAGCAAAGCATGAATAAAATTGCAAGTAAAGTAAAGCTAGAATTAAAGAAAGCAAGTAATACTAGAAAATGCTCAAGTAGAGAGAAGAGAATGGATGAATCCTTGCTTCACAAGTTGTCACTCCTTGGTGTACGCAAGCTTTCTCTCTCTTACAACTCTCTTTTGCAGAATTTCTAGGGAGGAAGAAGATCTAGAGCACTACAAAAATCCTAGAGAAAAATCCTACAAAAATACAAGCATCTAATCTCTAATCTCTCCTCTCTCTTCTCTGTTCTACTCCCTGTTGCGCAAGCCCTGGTCCTGTATTTATAGCCTCAGAGAGAAGGATCTAGAGCCCAGGTTGTTGGAGAGAAATCTGGGCCCCAACCACCCTGTAACTGCCGCAGATACGCGGGAAAGCGCGGCAAAATCTTGGCCGTTCAGGCCAATCTTTCTGTTACAGGTCTGTTACAGGTAGTTTATCCACGTGTATCTTCTAGAAATCTGAGCTGGCGCGTGGATCTCTCTTGATTCTGGATTCAAATTTGGGCTCTCTTTTGGGCTTTGAATTAATTCCCTTTAATTATTGCTAATTAAAGAGAATTTGGGCCTTTTCTTATTTCAGATGTGGACCTGAAAAATAGAGAGAATATGAGTAAAAATCATATTTTTTATTTGTAATATGCATGGGAATAATGTGGTAAAATATGCAGAATTGAATACCAATCAACTAGTGAGGTAACAGCAGGGCAGATGTGGTTCGTTCTCATTATGTTCTGGCATTCCTCGGCTCTGGTACATTACATTGTCTTGTATTGGATAGATCTTCGCTTCGCATTTTATTCTTGTATTTATGGATACATCACGGGGGACCAGTACAGAAAGTAGAGTAGTCATCACTTATATAATCAGATAGACTATATCACTACATGAGGGGTGTCAGTACAGAGCAGTATCCCAGATTCAGGCCTTCTGTCAGACAGAGTTATGATATTTTCCATTTTTACTACTCCAATAGCGATCATAATTTCTTCGACCATGTTCATGGAACTCGGGTATTCTCAGAACTGATCTGCAGTCAGGTTATTATTTAGAAGACAGCATTCGAGACACGTTTCGGTTATTTAATTTCTTGATCGTGTTCTCAGATCCACTAACTTCTGGCAATCTTTATTGATTTGGTGGACCAAAGGCTCCGCTAGCCTCGCAAAGCGAGGGTCGTGTTCTAATCACCCATGGACCTAACCGGGTGTGGGCTTTGCTGCACCCTGGTGCTTAGCATTTAGCGTTGTGTTACGCGCTGGCTTCGCTGCGTGAGCTTCGCCATATGCGAGCCTCGTAGAGTGTTAGCTTCGCTGCACCCTAATGCCTAACACCTGAGCTGTGTTACGCGATAGCCTCACCTAGGCTTGGCTTTGTCCGTGGCTAGTTCCTTCAGTGCTTAGCACTCTAGCCCGTTCCTCAGATTTCTTCTGCCTAGCGTGCTTTCATGGATCTGCTGAACAGAGTTTTATCACTGTATCTGAGCTATCGCCATGATCCTTGTCAATGATCCATTCGACCAATCTTGCAGGGCTCAGATATCTTCTACATGTTTCATCTGCAGTCGGGTTATCATTCAGAAGTTAGTATTTAGAATTCTTCAGGGTTATTCTATATTCTTGGCTATGTCTTTCAGAGTTAGCAACGCCCAGTATGTAGAAATTCTTAATTATTGGTCTTCTTGATTTATGCTCAGTACTATCAGAGTTTTCTTTACCTTAAGTATTCTCGGTCTATTCTCGGGGAATTGTATGTATACGGCACATCAAGAATTCTACTGCAGACTCTTTATCAAGGACAACATCATGCCATGCATGATTTTATATTTATGGATTCCAGCACTACAGATTTCTATGGATTTCATCAGCTTGGGTTCGTAGTCTGAAAGAAGTATTATTGATTATCTCACCAAGTCAGCTCACTTTATATTTTCAGAATGGGTTAGTCTTTTGAAGTTCTGACAATGTTCTTTTATAAGCAGACATCAGATCAGTATTATTATGGTACCGTCAGAGGATGTATATATATGGCAGAAGGGCAGAGATGACTCAGTCCTGAGTTTGTCGTTCAGTCGATTAGGGAAAACAGCTCATAGTTATTCATATCTTGATTGGCATAATCCTCATTCCTATCCTTTCTGTGTTCATCTTCCCCTTATCGAAATTGCGAGGACGCAATTTTTTTATAAGGTGGATGGAATGTAACACCCCGCTCCCGAATACGTACTTAGTTGCGTATTCGTATTTTTGATCGTATTTTTTTGATTTGGTTTCAGTATTTATTTTGTATTATGAATTATTTATATGATCGTTTTGCGATCTGGATTCGTGGACTCGGAGTCAGGCCTAGTCTGAACCGGGAGTCCGATCCTAGAGTATTACTCGATTTGGTATTTCTGCTATTCTGATTTGACCGGTTTCAGTTTTAAATATCGTTTTCCAATATTCTAGATTTTTCATGATTTTCTGAAATTTTCCTGAATTAAGTTGTAAATCTTCAAAACCGGGGTCGACCAATACCGCTGCTCGATTCTTGGATTTTTAATTTACAAATGGAATTGAAATTCTAAAAATGGCTTTCCTGTAACTTCTTAAAATCGCATTTTCTATTTAAATACTTTTTCTGAGAATTTTCTAATTTTATCAAAATTCCACTGGATTTGGTGTCGGCCAGTATCACTAGTTGATTTCAGGAATTTTAGTTTAAATTGGAATCAAATTTCTCAATTCCGCTTTCATATTTCTTCTTATAATTATATTTTCTCCTTTTAGACATTTTCTGAGATTTTTCAGATTTTATCAAAATCCGGCCGACCCGGTATAGACTGGTATTGACGATTGACTTTAGAATTTTTATTTTGAAAATGGGATTGAATTTCTGAAAACTGATTTCATTAAAAATCTTTAAATAATATTTACTATTTTTGAGAATTTTTGGGAAGCTTTCCAAGCTACTTAAATTTCTGGACTTTTCCGGAGTTTTCGGTGTTTTCCCAGATACCGGAATTTTATCCAGATATTTTACTTTTCTCCTTTTCTATTTGTCTCTCTCCTCGCTAGACGCGAGTTTCACCAACCTGGGTTCAACATTTAATGCAGGGATGCTCTCCATACTGCATTTAATGCTTGTCCTGCAAGATCAATTCTGAATCTTATCAACCATGCTTTCTTGTCTTTTTTGCCTAACGCGATCTTGCGTTTTTCCTTTTTGGATGCAGAACTAATCTCTGCGTCTAGCTTGGTTTGCCTAGACGCGGACTTCATTAAAATGGAGACGCAAGTCTCATTTGTGCGTCTCTTTTGTTTTGAAAGGATGGCAAATTGGTAATAATCAAACCACTCCTTTATATATATTCCTTCTCCCTTCTCTCTCTTTCATTATTTCTTTCCTCCTTCCTTTTCCAGCCAGCAGCCAACGAAAATGGCAGCCCATAAAATAGCCCCTTGCCTTCCCATGGCCGGCCACCTTCTCCCTCTTCTCCACCACCATCTCCGCCACCAACTCCACCATTCTCTCCTCCATTTCCTCCTCCATTCCAACAACAACAACTTTACCATCATCTTCTTCTTCCTCTTTTCCACCAAGAAACCCATTAACCTCCATAGCTTCACCACCATTCCCACCACCATCTACACCACCTTAGCCACCACCAACTGCGTCATCTTCCTCCCCTCAGAGAGATCTTTCTAATGAACTATAACTTCGCTCTCCGAAACTTCTTTTGCAAAACTCTAAAAATCTAAAATGAACTATACTTGCACCCTATTTGATGACTTGGGCTTGGAGCCTTGGCCGCCTTCTCCGGCCAACTCCGGCCGCCGCCGGTGACCGCCGGCCATCGCCGGCCATCATCCCCCTTCCCTTCTCCTTTCTTTTCTTTCTTTTCTTTCCTACCTTCTTTCTTTCTTTCTTTTCTTTTCCTTTTCTTTCCTTTCTCTTTCCTTCTCTGTTTACCT
The DNA here is from genome assembly GCA_038442645.1 of Agave tequilana. NCBI lineage: Eukaryota > Viridiplantae > Streptophyta > Magnoliopsida > Asparagales > Asparagaceae > Agave > Agave tequilana. Next base: position 83,590 of record JAVJIF010007313.1, on the reverse strand, counting down.
CCCAAAACCTGCGTCCCACTCTCACTCTTTCCCTGCGTCTCTCTCACTTCTCCCTGTCTCCCTTTTTCTCTCTGTAAATTGCTGACGCGGATCTCACCCCCGCGTCCAAGCAAATTCCTTAACGCGAATCTTCGCGTTCTTGACATTTGTATAACGCGGCCTTCGCGTTCTTGTATCGACGCAACGCGGAGCTCATGCCGCGTCTGTGTTTGATTGGTCGCTAATGTTGCATATTTAATATCATATGTCCATACTTATTATAGAATAAAAGCCTGCATTGTCCTAATTAATTGTCTAATTTATTTGCAGGCCCAATCTTTAAGGAGATGAAGAGAAATGAGCCCAAAGCCCACCAAAATTCTGAATTAAATCAGAATTAATTTGCACTCACTGAATCAGGACAAAATCAAGAGGTTGAGAACCGGTTGAGAAGAATCCTCTCAGAATCGATCGGTTAAAGCCAAGAATCTAAGGCCATTTCGTCACAATACGGGACTCAAACTGACAAACCAACTGAAGATAAAAGCAGGAAGCGAAACCAGGGCGACCCACCAACAGGGTGTGGCCACCTGGCCACACCCTGGCCGCAAAAACGCGGCCCAAGCCGCGTTTTCACGGCAAAGTTGGGGAGTTAGGGGGAGCGTTTGCTCCCCCGATCTCCCCAGGATCCTGATAGTTAGGGTTTTGCCTATAAAAGGCCATTCCTTGTGCTGAAAATAGACGACCATGCAGAGTTAGAATTTAGACTAGTTTTCCATTTCTTAGTTTAGGTTTTTATTTTTCTTGTTCATGTAATTTTAGTTTTTATTTATGTAATTCAGAGGAGATCTACTTTCATCGAAGAACAAGAATGAAGCTTGAGCTAAAAGTGACAATGGTGTAAGTTTTATTTCTTTTCTTTGATCGTTATGAAATCGAATCGATGTTCTTTCTTCATATGTACTTCTTTTTAGTTTTCTCCTTCTTCTTCTTTTCTACTTCACTTTTCTTTTTGGTACAACTGTCTTCCAAGTGAGTCTAAAGCATCGAAAGAGCCTTGCTTTTGCGAGTGCCACCGATAGCTCATGACGATGGGATTGTGAGTCTCTCTGTATCATTTCATGCTTGAGTATCTTGATGTTGTAATGTGGAAGAGACCAAAAATCGACTCTTATGGGCTATGCGCTGATTGCCTCCAACTCAAGGTAACATCGTCGCAAAGACTCAAGGTAAGCTTTTGGTGGAAAGAAGGTGAGTAATTATTTGTATTTGTTTTTTTTATTTCTGTAAATTAAATCACAAACACCATATCTTCCAAATCACTTCTTTCCCACTTCTTTGTAAATAATCATTTGTACATAGTCGCCGTTTTCTGATTTTTTTTCCACCTTCTTCATCTCTCATTTTCTTCTAACTTTAACATAACTTTCTTTTTCCATTTTCATAACTTAAAAACAAAGAAGAACTCTCGTTTGGTCTTCATTAAGATTTCAATAAAAAAACGTAAACGCTTCTATCGCAAAACCCTCCTTGTGGATCACAACCCGCATAGCCACTTGCTATCGCGGAAGAATTGAGCACTTGCACATCCTAATCTTACGTTCTAAAATTCCGTATTTTTTGTGCAGGTTTAGCCTCAATCAAATTTTGGCGCCGTTGCCGGGGAGGGTAACGTTATTTTTATTGAAATCTGATTTTTTTTGAAAATTTTTTAGAACTAAACGAATTTTCTTCTCTGTTGCAGGTTAAGGGCAAGCAAAACAGGAAATTAAAGTTACAGTAACATATAAGTGGCCTTGGCCTCTGCTCTAGAAAGCAGAGACCAAGTGCCCTCTGCTTTGCCGCGGATCCGCGGCCAACGCCGCGAAAACGCGGCAAAAAGGAGTGGACTACTAACTGTCTTTTTGCAGGACTGCTTGCTTTGCAAATTGTAGTTTTCTGCAACTTCATTTTTCTTATATGCCATCACATAAGCCTGCTAATAATCAACAGTAAAACATTTGTTGAAAAGATAAAAAATTGATTAGACGTTTGCATTTTAGGCACGTGTCTTTTCAATTCATTTATTTTTACTGTTGAAGAGTGCTGGAGCAAGGTACGTATGCATTGAATTTAGCATAGGACTCACTTCTTGGTTGATTTATATCGCTTTGAGTGAATCTTATTTATCATGTACACTTGCACAAATTGATTTTAAGGGCACCACCCATTAACAAGATAAGGTGGGGATTTAATCACCCTTCCTTAGCCCAAAAATCAGATTCCAAGCACTCATTAACCCAAGCCTAACTAAAAATGAGTAGACGTTGGCCCTAGGGACATCTCGGACTCAATTAGGAGATTATCCTAAGGGAAAAAAGTGTTGGAATTTGACTCCTGCAAAATCAGTGTCTAGGAAAGGGATTAAGGGCCGAAAGCCTGAAGGTTGGTGGTTATTTAATTAAGGAACGTCTTTGACGGAAAACCTCCCACCTACCTTGCCCTGACCTGGCTGATTAGCTTGTGGTCAAAGTCTGCATTAAACCTCTTGTGGACAGTCTAATCAGTTAGGAGTCGTCTAGGTCATAGGTCTACCCTAACTTAGCCTAGAATTTTTTCTTTTTTGTTTGTTTATTTGTTTGTTTTTTTTCTTTTTTGTTTGTTTATTTGTTTGTTTTTCTTTCTTTTTGTGTGTATTCCATTGTGTGATATGGCCTATAATAATAATTTTTCCAACTTCAATAATAATCCATATTACATGTCAAACTCTTTTTCGGATATTACCAACCCGGCATATCATGACTTTAACCAACCTAGTGTGCCGGATTGGTCTTATCCGAATCAATATAACCCATGTCCCCCATCGTATGACTATAATTTCCATAACGATTTCAACTCTTCACAGAGTCAGTGGGGATTCACCTACCCCGAGTCCAATTTTCAACCAAATTGTCCTCCTTCTCCACCTAGTCCACAATATTTCCAAGAGTCATACTCAGTTCCACCAGTCCAAAATAGAAGACCATCAATTTTGGAAATGAGTATGCATGAGTCCAAACAAAAATCCCAAAATCTGATGGACTCACAATTTCACCACCAATTCCAAACAACTCTTCATCTTTTCAACAATATAATGAACCCATCAATTATGAAAAGATGCTTGAAGCCATGACTCAGGCTCAAAACGCTAGAAATCGTGACATAGATATGATGGTCGAATCTCTACGTTCCCACCGTTCTGATGTCACTTACCATTCTGTTAGAGCCGAAGAGTCATGTAGAAATTAAGATTCTATTTCAGAACAATCATTTGAACTTGCCCAAACTCCAAATTTTAAAAAGATATTGACAGTTTGGCAAGTTATTTCTTTCCTGAAATAGAGCTTGAGAATGAATATGATCTTGAACCCCAACTTAGTGATTCAATTCTTCTTCCTGATTCAATAATGACTCCGGTATCTTCACCTGACTTCAATCTTTTCCCGAAGTCAACATTGGATCCTGTACCAATTCATAATGAAATTGAATCACCCATCTTTGATGATCATATTGAACTTGACCAATTTTATAATCTTGAAAATCCCATTGATAAATTGGCAAGTTCTCATTTTTTTGATATTGAACTCAATGAGATATGTGACCTAGATTCTCAAATCTGTGATCCAGTTCAACTTTCTAAATCAATATTGACTCCTGTTTTATTACCAAACTTGAGTAATATTTTCGAGTCAGTTTTGATCCCCCACCTATCATTCATGAACTTGAATCACTAACATTAAGTCACATTCTATTGTTGGAAAATAATTGTGGACTTGAGTTTCAATTTCTTGACTTGGACCCAATTCCTGAACTTATTTCGACTCCTGAACCTTTACTTGACTTAAGTCACCTTCCTGAGTCGGTATTAGTTCCCGTCCTTCCTGAGTCCAAGTCAATCATTCTATCTTTTCACACTCCATTCTGGGACGAGGTGGTTGACAAATTTGACTCCAAAATTTGTTATGGAATTTGGAAATTAGATGGGGTTAAATACTTAATAAAGATCCTTCATGGATACACAATTTTAATGGGTTATATTAGTGAAATTCTGGTGGGTTCCTCCGAGCCCCAAGAAAAGTTGATTGGGCCGCATTTCGTGGACCAATTAGACCACCACCGGAACCACCACCTTAAGGTAACATTTTCCTTCCCTTTCTTCTTTTTCATGCATCTATGCATTAATTCATACATTGAGGACAATGCATGAGATAGGTGTGGGGGAGGGTTCTAACATAACTTAGGTTTTTCTTTTTATTAAAAACTTTTTGAAAAATAGAAACAATATTTTGACTAATTTTTGTAAGAAATTAAGTTAATTTTAAGGAATAGAAAAATCTAAATTAGGATTTCTTATACTTGGTCAAAATAAGATTATTTGTTTGATTTTTAGGGTTAGGAAGAAAATTTGTCAAAGTAATCTAGTCTTGATCTTTACCTTGATGAAATATGCACACTTAATACACTTACACACTTAGGGTTCAAAAATAAAGATTCTTATGCCTTAAAAAAAAGAAAATAAATAAACAAATCTAATTATTGACTAGCTAGGTGCTTTGGCCTAAGCAAGCCTTAGTATTTATGCGAAAGATAATTAGATAAGTTTGAAAAAAAAAAGATAAACAAATCTAATTATTGATTCGCTAGGTGCTTTGGCCTAAGCAAGCCTTAGTATTTATGCGAAAGATGATTAGATAAGTTTGAGAAAAAAATTTCCTCTGATTAAGCTGGGTATTTGTACCTAATAAAGCATAAGTATTCACGCCTAAAAGAGGTCATATAATAAAATCCTTAGTTTTGTGGCCTTGTTTGCTCGAGTCCTTAAGTCCTAGGGGTGTCTTCTCACCCGGTGCTCTAAGACCGTTTGGTTTGCGAGTCATCGATTAAAGGCTCGTTACATGGGCAGATTAGAAAGCCTAATAGAACTAAGGAATAATACCACCAAAAAAATAGATATATAAATAAGGCATAAGAGTTAGAGTTAATGAATCCTTTGTAAAAATTTTCACAGTCACAAGGTGCATATAACTTAGGGTAAAGTAATAGACTAGATGAGAAGTACAATTTGACTCCTTACTTTGATTGATAACAAATTTTTGAATAGAGACTAAGTGTAGGAATGAAAAATTCAGTTTTCCTATAACTTATAGATTACTAAATCTTACAATTATATTTCAAATATTTTTCTCTTTCAAAATGTTTTTCGAAAATACTAACTCTTTATTTCTCTTTCTTTATGGATTTTGTGGGTGTAATCCGCTGAAAACCCTCACGAGACAAAACTCGTCCTCTAGGGGAAACCTAGAGGTTTAACAGCTTGTTGCACATGCTCAGTGCAATCGCGCGACCTGCGAAAGTGGTCTAATAATCCTTAGTATAGTTTAGTTGTTTTACTCGAGGACGAGCAAAAGATAGGTATGGGGGTGTGATTGGTCGCTAATGTTGCATATTTAATATCATATGTCCATACTTATTATAGAATAAAAGCCTGCATTGTCCTAATTAATTGTCTAATTTATTTGCAGGCCCAATCTTTAAGGAGATGAAGAGAAATGAGCCCAAAGCCCACCAAAATTCTGAATTAAATCAGAATTAATTCGCATTCACTGAATCAGGGCAAAATTAAGAGGTTGAGAACCGGTTGAGAAGAATCCTCTCAGAATCGATCGGTTAAAGCCAAGAATCCAAGGCCATTTCGTCACAATACGGGACTCAAACTGACAAACCAACTGAAGATAAAAGCAGGAAGCGAAACCAGGGCGACCCACCAATAGGGTGTGGCCACCTGGCCACACCCTGGCCGCGGAAACGCGGCCCAAGCTGCGTTTCGCGGCAAAGTTGGGGAGTTAGGGGGAGCGTTTGCTCCCCCGATCTCCTGGGATCCTGATGGTTAGGGTTTTGCCTATAAAAGGCCATTCCTTGTGCTGAAAATGGACGACCATGCAGAGTTAGGATTTAGACTAGTTTTCCATTTCTTAGTTTAGGTTTTTGTTTTTCTTGTGCATGTAATTTTAGTTTTTATTTATGTAATTCAGAGGAGATCGACTTTCATCGAAGAACAAGAATGAAGCTTGAGCTAAAAGTGACAATGGTGTAAGTTTTATTTCTTTTCTTTGATCGTTATGAAATCGAATCGATGTTCTTTCTTCGTATGTACTTCTTTTTAGTTTTCTCCTTCTTCTTCTTTTCTACTTCACTTTTCTTTTTGGTACAACTGTCTTCCAAGTGAGTCTAAAGCATCGAAAGAGCCTTGCTTTTGCGAGTGCCACCGATAGCTCATGACGATGGGATTGTGAGTCTCTCTGTATCATTTCATGCTTGAGTATCTTGATGCTGTAATGTGAAAGAGACCAAAAATTGACTCTTATGGGCTATGCGCTGATTGCCTCTAACTCAAGGTAACATCGTCGCAAAGACTCAAGGTAAGCTTTTGGTGGAAAGAAGGTGAGTAATAATTTGTATTTGTTTTTTTATTTCTGTAAATTAAATCACAAACACCATATCTTCTAAATCACTTCTTTTCCACTTCTTTGTAAATAATCATTTGTACATAGTCGCCGTTTTCTGATTTTTTTCCACCTTCTTCATCTCTCATTTTCTTCTAATTTTAACATAACTTTCTTTTTCCATTTTCATAACTTAAAAACAAAGAAGAACTCTCGTTTGGTCTTCATTAAGATTTCAATAAAAAAACGTAAACGCTTCTATCGCAAAACCCTCCTTGTGGATCACGACCCGCATAGCCACTTGCTATCGCGGAAGAATTGAGCACTTGCACATCCTAATCTTACATTCTAAAATTCCGTATTTTTTGTGCAGGTTTAGCCTCAATCAGTGTTCTTCTCGTGATAACGCGACGCGGAACCCACGTCTGCGTCCGCGTTCTTCTCGTGTTATAACTTGAACGCTGGTCTCGAACCTCGCGTTTGTGGCATCTACGCGACGCGACTCTCGCGTCTGCGACCCCCGCGTCTCACTCTCAAACCCGCGTTCCCCTGTACACACTTTCTCTCCCTGTACACACTCTCTCTCCATGTACTTCTCTCTCTAGTTCTCTCTTTCTCTCGCCTCTCTCTCATTCTCTTTCTCTCTCTTGATTTTCTCCTCTCTCTATCACTTTCTCTTTAACGCGTTGACGCGTTGATTACCTGGATTCCGGAGATCGGGGATTTCATCGTGTTTTCCAAGGATTTAGGCGAGTGTTCTCGCTTTCATCTTGACTTTCACACTTCGTTGGATCGACTTGGTTGCCTTATGTATTTGTATCTGGAACTAACACCTTCTCTGCAGGTACCTTAACCACTGGGTACAACCTTTGAGGTTTGAAGTCCTTTGGACTTTCTCTATGCTACGCCTGGTAGGCGGACCTAGCGTCAACACTTTACCGCTTGCTCCGTCCGAGCGTCATTACCCCGTGAGCATGGCTTCCCCGTGAGTGGAAGTATAGCGTTCATACGCTTGCTGCGACACGTGTGTCTAGCTACGCTGGGAGCGGTAACCACGCCGAGCGTGATAGCATTTAGTGTTGTACATTAGCTTCGCTCCAGCTTGCTCAGCTCTGCTTGATTGTGCTCAGCTATTACTCTATCACTTACCAAGTACATGCTTGATATGTTAACACTTGACACTTACTTCTTATTATGACATGACTTATCACTTGCCTCTTGAATTATTAATACTTGACCTGTGATTATCACATTTACGAGAATACTATACTTATTATCCTGTATTACATACAGTGACTTAAATCTTGTACTTGTCATCCTGTGTTATATATACAGTGACCTGAATCTATAGTACTCATGTACTCCTGAATTCCTGATCATGTCTTGCACCTGCTATTCCCGTAAATTGATAATTACTTAATAAATCATAAAAAGGAACAACTTGCATCGGGTCGGGGGAAACTTGCGGCTATCAATATATGTTCGTGTTTACAGTGGTACTAGGTATGTTGTGCAACTAAAACTTTCGGTCTGACCTGTGGGCCTCTAGGCGACCGAGGGGAGTGCTGGCTCCCTCCTTCCTGGTACCATCTTGATAAGGGCACTCTATAAGACCCTCCTATACGCCTTGCGGCTGGTTCCGAGCACCAGTAACGGAACGTCCTGGACCATGGTCCCGGGCATGCACGGAACCCACTGTAAACATTATTCGTTGATACCCCCGTCGGTTTCCAATAACAACCTTGCTTTACTCAGATGTGGATAATGTGCGCTGGGACGCTAGTTCACATATCTAGACATCAAGGTAAAATGAGTAATAATAATAATAAAAGATGCCAGCTATGAATCTGTGATATGCCTTGCCATGTTTGCTTGTATCGGATTTTACTTCGGATTTTCGGTTTATGATTATTATACTATACCTGTTCATATCCTGCCTTCTACTTGTATTCTATCCCGCCTGTCTCCTGCTCTTATCTGATCATACTATGAGTCTTCCCTTCTTGATATCATATGTTGTATATCTACTTGCCCCTGTATGCTTGTGCCCACGACACGGTTTTCAATGCATGTTTATGATTCGGATTTATCGATACACGTGTGCTTACCTATGCTCGCCATCTGGCTTTCGCATCACCACTCGCCGGGGAGTTCTGACTCCTCTGGATCCTCATGTTCAGGTTTTGGAGCTTGGGGCGTGCGGATTCTCCCAGTTGCTGATCAGAGTGGCGCAGCGGTAGCGTGGATCCCCAGCAGACCGTCTGAAGCCCTATCCTTCCAGGCCCCCTGCTCGGCTCTAGAGTTTTCCTATTATGACTCTGAGCCTCCATTTGTACTATTCATACAGTATATCACCTTGTATTCTCGCATTTGCGCCTATTGGTGATGTAATATTATTGTAATATTTATCACTTCCTGTGATAACTTTGTAACTGTACTCATGTGTTGGAATGTATAATGCACCACGTGCTTCCGTACTCTGATTCTTGCCTGTACTGATGCTTAGCGTATATATGTGAGGGTATTTCTGACCTGCGTATATACGTTGCAGTAACATCTCCGTACCCGCCGGATCCGGGCGTTACAGGGTGATATCAGAGCCTAGGCTCTCACATCCTCAGTACAACCAGTCGGCAAATTAATGGTAAAGAAATTTGCAACTGGAATGCATGAGTCATGGTTATACAATCACAATGCAAGTACAAAGTTATCCATTCTCCCTTGATAATCTTACCCTTGAATTCTAAAGTTCTCCCATCCTTTCATACTTCAGTTTCTCGTTATTCTTAGACCAACTCGGACATTAAAAGACGGGGAAATCATAACGATTCTGATTCTTCTTAGAGTGGCCCTAATGGAGGAAGTGTTGATTTGAGATGATTTCTGCAAAATATGATGAAAAACTAACAAGAACAGATGAAGGTCCCGCACCAAAGACTATTGGTTGCACTCTGGGAACAGAAGCCAGGCAACATCTCGGATTTCAGAAAGTTACAGCCAGCAATTTTTTCGAACATGGAGAAGCCCTGGATGCATAGTAGTGGCTGGTAAACATGACGAATCTTCTGAAGGCAACTCGAATCCCTGACGAGAACTAAGTGGAAATGACCAAGATTCAGTTGAAAGATATGACCAGGACGTGGTGGTTGGTAGAAGCAGCAAGACTGGAAAAGCCCATCACTCGGGACCAGTTCTCGAAGGATTTCTATGAGAAGATTCTTCTCTGTAATAGCTCAGAAAGAAATGAAAGAACGACTTATCAAATTGCAGTAAGAAGATTGAATTGTAAATAAGTACACTGCAAAACTCTTAAGGTGTAGTCAGTCGATGTCTTACATGGTGGCTGACAGGGAGAACAAAGCAAGCAATATTTTAGTGAGACCTGAAGATGAGGATCAAGGTGTTTCTTATTTCCAAGCAACCCAAGAACTATTCTCAAGTTCCTTATTTTTTGTCATCATTCGGGAAGTAGAACGGACTCGGAGAAGGAAGATCAGGATGAGATGCAGATGAAGTTGGCGAAAAGACCTTCTCATTTGATGGAAGTGAAGGCTCAGACAGGCCACTGGATGCCCCACTAGCTAAGCCATCCCTCCAACCTTGCCCTCAGCATATGACATGTGGGTATTGTCTGAAGCCGGGCACCTACAATACAACCGCCAGAAAGGTTATGAATTATGTCGTATATGGGTCCGAAGATCAGTTGAAAAGTAACTGTTCGTACAAGGAAACAGAGAACATTACATCGATTTGATCAACCCATCAAATATCACCATTGGAAGAGAATTCAAGACCTACTGGCAGAGTAAACTCACTTCATCCTCCAACATCAAGCATAAGCCAGGTACAAAAGAGATCAAGAACTAGGGCACATGGTAGGAAGAGGCAAACATATAATCTGACTGAAGAGGAAGTCAGGATACTGATGGAGTGAGAACAGAAAAGGAAGCTCAATATCTGAGAAAGGAACCCTGAAGGTACTGATTGTTACCATTGTCCCCATTTTAGCATGTCCGGGAGTTGGTAAATTCTATATATCATATCCTTCTCATTGCACTATCATCACCAATCCTATTCCGTCCGTGTCTATCTCCCTATTTCATGGTTCCTATCTCTTCTATTTTTACTATTCTGATTTTCGTAATCTTTATGCCAACTTAAGATATGCGTAGACTAGTGAGGTAACAGCAGGGCAGATGTGGTTCGTTCTCATTATGTTCTGGCATTCCTCGACTCTGGTACATTACATTGTCTTGTATTGGATAGATCTTCGGCTTCGCATTTTATTCTTGTATTTATGGATACATCACGGGGGACCAGTACAGAAAGTAGAGTAGTCATCACTTATATAATCAGATAGACTATATCACTACATGAGGGGTGTCAGTACAGAGCAGTATCCCAGATTCAGGCCTTCTGTCAGACAGAGTTATGATATTTTCCATTTTTACTACTCCAATAGCGATCATAATTTCTTCGACCATGTTCATGGAACTCGGGTATTCTCAGAACTGATCTGCAGTCAGGTTATTATTTAGAAGACAGCATTCGGGACACGTTTTGGTTATTATAATTTCTTGATCGTGTTTTCAGAGCCACTAACTTCTGGCAATCTTTATTGATTTGGTGGACCAAAGGCTCCGCTAGCCTCGCCAAGCGAGGGTCGTGTTCTAGTCACCCGTGGACCTAACCGGGTGTGGGCTTTGCTGCACCCTGGTGCTTAGCATTTAGCGTTGTGTTACGTGCTGGCTTCGCCGCGTGAGCTTCGCCATATGCGAGCCTCGCAGAGCGTTAGCTTCGCTGCACCCTAATGCCTAACACCTGAGCTGTGTTACGTGATAGCCTCACCTAGGCTTGGCTTTGTCCGTGGCTAGTTCCTTCAGTGCTTAGCACTCTAGCCCGTTCCTCAGATTTCTTCTGCCTAGCGTGCTTTCATGGATCTGCTGAACAGAGTTTTATCACTGTATCTGAGCTATCGCCATGATCCTTGTCAATGATCCATTCGACCAATCTTGCAGGGCTCAGATATCTTCTACATGTTTCATCTGCAGTCGGGTTATCATTCAGAAGTTGGTATTTAGAATTCTTCAGGGTTATTCTATATTCTTGGCTATGTCTTTCAGAGTTAGCAACGCCCAGTATGCAGAAATTCTTAATTATTGGTCTTCTTGATTCATGCTCAGTATTATCAGAGTTTTCTTTACCTTAAGTATTCTCGGTCTATCCTCGGGGAATTAGTATGTATACGGCACATCAAGAATTCTACTGCAGACTCTTTATCAAGGACAACATCATGCCATGCATGATTTTATATTTATGGATTCCAACACTACAGATTTCTATGGATTTCATCAGCTTGGGTTCGTAGTCTGAAAGAAGTATTATTGATTATCTCACCAAGTCAGCTCACTTTATATTATTCAGAATGGGTTAGCCTTTTGAAGTTCTGACAATATTCTTTTATAAGCAGACATCAGATCAGTATTATTATGGCACCGTCAGAGGATGTATATATATGGCAGAAGGGCAGAGATGACTCAGTCCTGAGTTTGTCGTTCAGTCGATTAGGGAAAACAGCTCATAGTTATTCATATCTTGATTGGCATAATCCTCATTCCTATCCTTTCTGTGTTCATCTTCCCCTTATCGAAATTGCGAGGACGCAATTTTTTTATAAGGTGGATGGAATGTAACACCCCGCTCCCGGAATACGTACTTAGTTGCGTATTCGTATTTTTGATCGTATTTTTTTGATTTGGTTTCAGTATTTGTTTTGTATTATGAATTATTTATATGATCGTTTTGCTGTGGATCTGGATTCGTAGACTCGGAGTCAGCCCTAGTCTGAACCGGGAGTCCGATCCTAGAGTATTCCTCGATTTGGTATTTCTGCTATTCTGATTTGACCGGTTTCAATTTTAAATATTGTTTTCCAATATTCTAGATTTTTCATGATTTTCTAAAATTTTTCTGAATTAAGTTGTAAATCTTCAAAACCAGGGTCGACCAATACCGCTGCTCGATTCTCGGATTTTTAATTTACAAACGGAATTGAAATTCTAAAAACAGCTTTCCTGTAACTTCTTAAAATCACATTTTCTATCTAAATACTTTTTCTGAGAATTTTCTAATTTTATCAAAATTTCCCTGGATTTGGTGTCGGCCAGTATCACTGGTTGATTCCAGGAATTTTAGTTTATAATTGGAATCAAATTTCTGGATTCCGCTTTCATATTTCTTCTGATAATTATATTTTCTCCTTTTAGGCATTTTTTGAGATTTTTCAGATTTTATCAAAATCCGGCCGACCCGGTGTAGACCGGTATTGACGATTGACTTTAGGATTTTTATTTTGAAAATTGGATTGAATTTCTGAAAACCAATTTCATCAAAAATTTTTAAATAATATTTACTATTTTTGAGAATTTTTGGGAAACTTTCCAAGCTACTTAAATTTTTGGACTTTTTCAGAGTTTTCGGTGTTTTCTCAGATACCGGAATTTTATCCAGATATTTTACTTTTCTCCTTTTCTATTTTTCTCTCTCCTCGCTAGATGCGAGTTTCACCAACCTGGGTTCAACATTTAATGCAGGGATGCTCTCCATACTGCATTTAATGCTTGTCCTGCAAGATCAATTCTGTATCTTATCAACCATGCTTTCTTGTCTTTTCTGCCTAACGCGATCTTGTGTTTTTCCTTTTTGGACGCAGAACTAATCTCCGCGTCTAGCTTGGTTTGCCTAGACGCGGACTTCATTAAAATGGAGACGCAAGTCTCATTTGTGCGTCTCTTTTGTTTTGAAAGGATGGCAAATTGGTAATAATCAAACCACTCCTTTATATATATTCCCCCTCCCTTCTCTCTCTTTCATTATTTCTTTCCTCCTTCCTTTTCCAGCCAGCAGCCAACGAAAATGGCAGCCCATAAAACAGCCCCTTGCCTTCCCATGGCCGGCCACCTTCTCCCTCTTCTCCACCACCATCTCCGCCACCAACTCCTCCACCATTCTCTCCTCCATTTCCTCCTCCATTCCAACAACAACAACTTCACCATCATCTTCTTCTTCCTCTTTTCCACCAAGAAACCCATTAACATCCATAGCTTCACCACCATTCCCACCACCATTCCCACCACCTTAGCCACCACCAACTGCGCCATCTTCCTCCCCTCAGAGAGATCTTTCTAATGAACTATAGCTTCGCTCTCCGAAACTCCTTTGCAAAACTCTAAAAATCTAAAATGAACTATACTTGCACCCCATTTGATGACTTGGGCTTGGAGCCTTGGCCGCCTTCTCCGGCCAACTTCGGCCGCCACCGGTGACCGCCGGCCATCGCCGACCATCATCCCCCTTCCCTTCTCCTTTCTTTTCCTTCCTTTCTTTTTTCTTTTCTTTCCTACCTTCTTTCTTTCTTTCTTTTCCTTTCCTTTCCTTTCTCTTTCCTTCTCTGTTTACCTCCCAAAACCTGCGTCCCACTCTCACTCTTTCCCTGCGTCTCTCTCACTTCTCCCTGTCTCCCTTTTTCTCTCTGTAAATTGCTGACGCGGATCTCACCCCCGCGTCCAAGCAAATTCCTTAACGTGAATCTTCGCGTTCTTGACATTTGTATAACGCGGCCTTCGCGTTCTTGTATCGACGCAACGCGGAGCTCATGCCGCGTCTGTATTTTCTCGTGATAACGCGACGCGGAACCCACGTCCGCGTCCGCGTTCTTCTCGTGTTATAACTTGAACGCGGGTCTCGAACCTCGCGTTTGTGGCATCTACGCGACGCGACTCTCGCGTCTGCGACCCCCGCGTCTCACTCTCAAACCCGCGTTCCCCTGTACACACTCACTCTCCCTGTACACACTCTCTCTCCATGTACTTCTCTCTCTAGTTCTCTCTTTCTCTCTCCTCTCTCTCATTCTCTTTCTCTCTCTTGATTTTCTCCTCTCTCTATCACTTTCTCTTTAACGCGTTGACGCGTTGATTACCTGGATTTCGGAGATCGGGGATTTCACCGTGTTTTTCAAGGATTTAGGCGAGTGTTCTCGCTTTCATCTTGACTTTCACACTTCGTTGGATCGACTTGGTTGCCTTATGTATTTGTATCTGGAACTAACACCTTCTCTGCAGGTACCTTAACCACTGGGTACAACCTTTGAGGTTTGAAGTCCTTTGGACTTTCTCTATGCTACGCCTGATAGGCGGACCTAGCGTCAACACTTTACCGCTTGCTCCGTCCGAGCGTCATTACCCCGTGAGCATGGCTTCCCCGTGAGTGGAAATATAGCGTTCATACGCTTGCTGTGACACGTGTGTCTAGCTACGCTGTGAGCGGTAACCACGCCGAGCGTGATAGCATTTAGCGTTGTACATTAGCTTTGCTCCAGCTTGCTCAGCTCTGCTTGATTGTGCTCAGCTATTACTCTATCACTTACCAAGTACATGCTTGATATGTTAACACTTGACACTTACTTCTTATTATGACATGACTTATCACTTGCCTCTTGAATTATTAATACTTGACCTGTGATTATCACATTTACGGGAATACTATACTTGTTATCCTGTATTACATACAGTGACTTAAATCTTGTACTTGTCATCCTGTGTTATATATACAGTGACCTGAATCTACAGTACTCATGTACTCCTGAATTCCTGATCATGTCTTGCACCTGCTATTCCCGTAAATTGATAATTACTTAATAAATCATAAAAGGAACAACTTGCATCGGGTCGGGGGAAACTTGCGGCTATCAATATATGTTCGTGTTTACAGTGGTACTAGGTATGTTGTGCAACTAAAACTTTTGGTCTGACCTGTGGGCCTCCAGGCGACCGAGGGGAGTGCTGGTTCCCTCCTTCCTGGTACCATCTTGATAAGGGCATTCTATAAGACCCTCCTGTACGCCTTGCAGCTGGTTCCGAGCACCAGTAACGGAACGTCCTGGACCGTGGTCCCGGGCATGCACGGGACCCACTGTAAACATTGTTCGTTGATACCCCCGTCGGTTTCCAATAACAACCTTACTTTACTCAGATGTGGATATATGTGCGCTGGGACGCTAGTTCACATATCTAGACATCGGGATAAAACGAGTAATAATAATAATAAAAGATGCCAGTTATGAATCTGTGATATGCCTTGACATGATTGCTTGTATCGGATTTTACTTCGGATTTTCGGTTTTATGATTATTATACTATACCTGTTCATATCCTGCCTTCTACTTGTATTCTATCCCGCCTGTCGCCTGCTCTTATCTGATCATACTATGAGTCTTCCCTGCTTGATATCATATGTTGTATATCTACTTGCCCCTGTATGCTTGTGCCCACGACACGGTTTTCAATGCATGTTTATGATTCGGATTTATCGATACACGTGTGCTTACCTATGCTCGCCATTTGGCTTTCGCATCACCACTCGCCGGGGAGTTCTGACTCCTCTGGATCCTCATGTCCAGGTTTTGGAGCTTGGGGCGTGCGGATTCTACCAGTTGCTGATCAGAGTGGCGCAGCGGTAGCGTGGATCCCCAGCAGACCGTCTGAAGCCCCATCCTTCCAGGCCCCCTGCTCGGCTCTAGAGTTTTCCTGTTATGACTCTGAGCCTCCATTTGTACTATTCATACATGTATATCACCTTGTATTCTCGCATTTGCGCCTGTTGGTGATGTAATATTATTGTAATATTTATCACTTCCTGTGATAACTTTGTAACTGTACTCATGTGTTGGAATGTATAATGCACCACGTGCTTCCGTACTTTGATTCTTTCCTGTACTGATGCTTAGCGTATATATGTGAGGGTATTTCTGACCTGCGTATATACGTTGCAGTAACGTCTCCGTACCCACCGGATCGGGACGTTACAGAAAAAAAAGGAACATAAATGTATAAAAAGTGAAATTGACTAAGGCAGAAAAAGAGAAAAACTGGACGTGATCTTCACCTCCTGCCACCACTGGGTCCGCTGAAGGTTGTCTCCATTCTCAATAAATTGTTGAGAGGGTGGATAAAATCATTCACAAAGTAGCCAAAATGCTAGAGCGGGTCGACATAATATTTTGAAAACGTGAACAGAATATTAAAGAAGTCATTTTAAAGACAGTGAACATAATTTTGAAGATATAACGTTAAAGAAAGTGGACATAATATTAAAAAAAATTGAGTAGGTGGACAGAATATTAAATAAAGTGGACATAATATTAGAGAAAGTGGACAGAATATAAATTTGAAGAATGTAGAAAAATATTAGAGGAGGTGGACAGAAATATAGCAAATCTCTGTGAAAAAATTTTCAATGCGCATTTAGCATTCGACAGAAAAAGTTAAAGAAGAGTGGACATAAATATAGCAACTATACAAAAAAATTATCTCTGCAAAAAAAATTAACTCAGACAAGACATCTAATTAAGGGCAATATGGGTATTAAAAAATTTGGGGTGAAGACAAGGTCTTTTTCACTTTAAACCTCGATCACGGAGTTTATTCACATGGTTTTAAACTTCAGGGATTTTTTCACACGGACATCTTTTCACAGGGACTCAGATAATTTTCCTTTATGTTTCCCCCCCTTTTTTGAGCTTTTATTCTTGAATCACATATTGGCCCTTAGGTCTATGAACTACATTCTGGTATATTTTCTTATCTGCCGTGAATTTCTTACATAATTATAAGAAACTTGGCTACATTTTAGCTTAGACATATGCTTGTGATCAAATATCATATAACATAAAAAAAATTTTGGAGCCTGCACTAAAGAGACTTCTGTCTTTTGCTTGGGAACTCTTTTCTTTTTTCTTTTTTAAACCTTGTAGTGAGGATAAAGAAACTGCTCGGAACAAATATTGCACTGTATCAGAAGGTGTTTTAGTTTGTGCTGCTCATCCCCTCAATGGTACAATCATAGCTGGAACAAAGGTTAGTTCTCATGCAAATTAGCTTTTATGACCATGACTAATTAAAATTTGATGGAATTTTTGTTTCGTTGTGTTGCATAATGCTTTGCCAAACCTTCTCAAATTAAAAAGAACAGTGTTCTTTGAAATTCACAATTTGACTATTATAGGATCTTATCTTTTCGTGGACATCTTTTGTTGAGAGTATAGCTCAGATGACTCAGTTAACCATTGAAAATGATGTATCAAACGAAATCGGGTAACCATTTAAGAGGGGCAAAGAAATTTATCGGAAAATATGCACACAGTCTCATTAGTTGGTTGGCTTTTGTGATCGCCTTCCCTGGTCTTATATCTCGTGTTCTTGCTGAGGGAAGCATAATTCAATGGAAAAGAGCCGACTTTATTTTTCTCCTTTGACTGCAAACTTTTCTGTGATTGATGTTCATGATGAGGTCAGGGAAGATAGGAAAAAAATATCGAGGATGGTGCCGTGTGCGTCCGTCTGAGCTCATTTTAACGTGATATTTGGTGGCCTCCCAATTTCAACGGCTTCAAAAGACTGAATACTGAATAACAAAAAAAAAAAAGGAATAATGCATCAAAGATTGATTACGATTGAGTGGAAATTTCACCCGTCCAACTAACATGGGGCATGTGTAGGGACTAGGAAACATAAGTTTTGGCACATTGCCTATAAAATCACACTCACACTCACACTCACACTCTCACATCCATGCAAGCAAAATACAAAGCAACACCATGGAATACAACTTGCCTGCCTTCTTCATCCTCTTCCCCATAACCCTTTTCTCCCTTATACTGTACAAAACCCAAACCTGAACCGTCGTCTCCGGCTCCCGCCGTCCCCATTCGCCTTACCGATCATCGGCCACCTCCACCTCCTCCCTCCCATCCCCCACCAGTCCTTCCACGCCCTCTCCCAACGCCTCGGCCCCCTCATCCACCTCCGCCTCGGCTCCGTCACTTGCATCGTCGCCTCTTCCCCAGACGTCGCCCGTGAGATCCTAAAAACTCAAGAAACCTCCTTCATCGATCGCCCTCAGCTGATAGCAGCCTCCTACCTCACCTACGGCTCTAACGACTTCGCCTTCGGCCCCTACGGTCCCTACTGGCGCTTCATGCGCAGGATCTCCATGCACGAGCTCCTTTCCTCGAAAATGCTCGACCATCTCAGCCCGGTTCGGCATGAGGAGATGTTGAAGATGGTTGAAGGCTTGTACGAGAAGTCAAAGCGAGGGGTGAGAGTTGATGTGGGTCAAGAGCTGATGAAGTTCACCAATAATGCGATCAGTAGGGTTGCACTGGGACGGAGGTGCTCGGGGTCGGAGAGGGAGGCCGAGGAGGCGAGGAGGATCGTGGAGGAGACGACGGAATTGGTGGGCAAGTTCAACTTGGCTGATTATATTGGGGTGTTTAGGTATTTTGATGTGCAAGGGATTGACAAGAGGGTGCGGGATTTGCATAATAGGTATGATAGGATGATGGAAGGGACTATAAAGGAGAAGGAGGAGAAGAGGAGAGAGGAGAAAGAGAGAGGTGGAGATCATGAGAGTGGGAAAGTGAAGGATTTATTGGATATATTGTTGGATGTGGCTGAAGACGAGAGTGCTGAAGTTAGACTTACGAAGGACCATATCAAGGCATTTATTCTGGTAAGTCTTTGAAATAATTCTGAACAGTCAATAAGACAAACTTTTTTTATCTTTTTTCTTTACAATCTTTATTTTTTTGAGGAAAAAAAACCGTGAAGCTGGTAAATCACTCATGTGTTTCATTAATAAAAATTTAACGAAACAATACCCAAAAAAGAGAAGGATACAAAGATGTAAAAAAAAAAAATACAAAGTTGACCTTCTCAATTCAATAGTAGGTCAGAAACACACAAACGACTTGAAGGCGTCTTTGTGAAGTCTATAGGCGCCCGTTTATTCCGATAAGTCCCTGAAATATAAAAATTTAACAATATCCAAAAAAGGAAGGGTACAAAAATGTAAACAAATACAAAGTTGATCCTCTCAATTCCAATAGTATCTCAGAAACACACAAACGTCTTGACAACGTCTTTGACAAGTCTACAAGCGCCTAGGCGACGATTCAAAAGATGCAGAGTGATGTCTGATCATATCCGATGTATTTTCCTCTGAGGCTAACCTCCCAATTTACGAACAATGGACCTTAGAAGTGATGAAAGTATATAAAAAGTCCTCAAATATATTGTTCGCAAATAATTATGTAATTATTGTTGAGTGCACTTCATACTCGATCCTTTTGCCTTCTCTGTTAAGACAAAAATGCAAAAGTATCGAATTCAATGTCTTGTCATTGCTAAAAAGAACAAAAATTGATTCACCAAGCATCCATTTAATGATGTGATGTGGAATCAAACCATAGCCTACAAGAAATTAGAATTGACACATAAGACCTAGATTTAATAATGCAATGTGCACGTGGAAACTAATCACTCCTACAAGAAACAAAATTGACATATATGACAAATTAACAATTGAAAGATTAAAAATAAAATTATTGAAAAATGCTATGAGTAGCCTGAGGACCCAATGTCTAATCAGCTGATATGCTGGATTCTGATGTGGAATCTTACGTGGAAATGAGCTAATTGATTTCCAAAAGAGAAAAGGTGGCTAATTAAGACAGATTACAATTCACGTCTGTACCCATTTTAAATCCATGATTTGTGTCAAATTAAGTATGTGACATCCAAAGCCTTTGATCTTCCAACATTGGTCTGCAAATACATTTGCAAAGCTTGAGAACACAGCCGTGCCAAGATCGGTGTCAGTTCTTTGAGAAAAGTTATTTGGTCTCAAATCAATTATTCCATTACGTTGAGAACTGATAAGTTCTAATCTAATCCTCAAAGAATTGGTGTGACCACTGATTTGTTCTTACAAAAGGAATAATCATGTTTCTTTCTTACTCTTCCAACAAAATAATCGAACATTCATTAGCAATCTGTAAGGAAAAATATCATTTCTCATTACAAATCACAATAAATTTCTTTCATTATTTTTTTTTGAAAAAAAAAAAATTAATCGAAACTATATTGATATATGTGTTCTTGACTGTGAATAGGGTAAAGTTCTAAGAGTAGAGTTCTAACAAAACACAGACAAAAAATTCACTACACTATTGACCCAACAAACAGGACATTTTCACCGGCGGCAGCGATACGTCGGCAATCACAACCGAATGGGGACTGGCGGAGCTCATCAACCACCCCGCCGCCCTCGAAAAAGCCCGAGCCGAGCTCGACGCAGTGGTTGGCACAGGCCGCGTGGTCCGCGAGTCCGACATCCCGAGCCTCCCCTACCTCCAGTCCGTCGTCAAGGAGACGCTCCGCCTGCACCCGACCGCCCCCCTCATCGTCCGCAAGTCCACCCAGCACTGCAAGATCGCTGGCTACGACATTCAGCCGAACACCCACGTCTTCGTCAACGCCTGGTCCCTCGGCCGCGACCCCGACTACTGGGACCACCCACTCGACTTCAGGCCCGAGCGGTTCATGGGGGTTGACGGCGGTGGAGCTGTTGTTGATGTGAAGGGCCAGCACTTTCAGCTTCTGCCGTTTGGGAGCGGGCGCAGGGGGTGCCCGGGCTCCCAGCTGGCAATGCAAGTGATTCAGCTGGCCATGGCCGCCATGGTGCAGTGCTTCGAGTGGAGGGTCGAAGGGGAGGAAGGTGGGGTTGTTGATATGAACGAGGGAGTGGGGTTGACGCTGCCGAAAGCTAAGCCGTTGGTTTGTACTCCGGTGCCGAGGCTGAGTCCGATGCCTGTGGCCTGAGAGAGCTTAAAATATACAACAAAGGTATTGCTATTATATATACAGCAATAATCGAATGCAAATAAAGTGTGAGATGTGACATGAGTTTGAGACAATATAAGAATAAAAATTTACAAAGGTGTCGAGCAAATCAGCAGAACGATTGGTCGCCCGGTCGACCGAGAAAATCCGAGAGCTCTGCAAACTCAGTAGGTCGACTGGTCGGTCGGCAGATCTCTACTGTGGTCGACCGGTCAGTCGACCGAGCTCAAATCACATGGGCTTGTGCACGTCTTATGCACGTTGGTCGACCGGTCAGTCGACTGGCTCAGCCTTCAGTCAACCGGTCGGTCGACCGTAAGTAGCCCAAAAACAGTTTTAACAACTTTTTAAAATACATCTTAAATTCTATAAAATCTCCATAAAATTCACAAAAATTAGTTCATTAAAATACTTTGAAGTACAAATAAGTGTGATCAAAAATCAACACATATTACAAACATGTGAACTATTTTTGAGGCATAGAATTTAAGGCTTAAAACAAAAATCGTATTTTTTGAGAACCAAACTTTTGCGTGTATGTGTATAAGCTTGAGCAATTCACAACTAGTTTATTCTTTACATTTTATCTAAAAATAAAATTTTAACACTTACAAACATGACACAAGTCTTGAAAATCTCCTCTTGAAAAACTTCTCCATCTTGACTTAGTCCAAACTTGATCCATGAGCTAAACTCCTCTTTGAGTACTTGATGCGATCTTGTAGCATGAGCTCTCTCTTGATTCAACACGTGCAAGCTTCAAAACTCGACTTCAAATCTTTCGTTGAAGCTAAACACTGACTAAGATCTTAATCAAATATCTGAAACTAAATAAGCACAAGATCATTAGTACCATAACTACATGAGTTAATCATCATCAAAACTAGGGTGATGGAACTTTGGGCCAACAATCTCTCCCTTTTTGATGATGACAAAATTCATGGAGTTATATATACATGAATTAAAGATAAGCTTCATAGAAGCTCCCCCTTAACTCATGCATAACAATAAACATAAAGATATTCAATGAAAGCGCATAAATTAAACAAAACATATATGCATAAATACCAATATTAAGGATGCATATATAAACTCACTAAATTCTTCTCCCCATTTTGTCAATTCATCAACAAAGGGTTGATAAAGATGTATATGCGACATACATTCATGAAGAGGAGAGACGTTAAGTTAGCTCCCCCTGCATACATGCATTACATGGAGAAGGGATGACTACACCCTAACCCACATAAGTATAATATACAATGTATAAGCAGAGATGTTAAACTCTCACTATACACGTGTATCACATAAAGAAGAGAGGTCAAGTTCTACTATATGTAAATTACACTCAATATGAATCTATACATGGAGGTGATGTTAAGCTCCCCTTGCATATAAGCAATATATTTCAAATAAATTTTGAAAACCTTTTTTAAAAAATTTAACAAAACAAATTTTGATATACCACCAGTAGGTGGCAAAACAAACGTTGATATCACTTGTAGATGAACAAAATTATTAAGATACCAATAGTAAATTTTGATACCAATAGATTGAAAAATTGATACCAATAGATTGAAAAATTGATACCAATTGTAAATGAAACATGAAGTATGAAACCAATGTAAGTTTTTGATACCAATTGAAGGTAAAACATGAAATATATTTTGATACCAAATAAATACCAATTGAAATCAATGCATAAGCCTGTAGAGATACCAATAAACATCTAGAATTAAATCAAGCTTAGCATAAATCTTTTGTGCTTAAAATAAAATATGTGACATTGTAAAATAAGCACAACCTAAATCACATATATGTATGTATGAAAATAGAAATACCACATGAAATATGGTGCATACATATATGTAGAAACCAAAATATGAGTATACAAAATTAATATATCATGAAAATTATGTATAACTCTTAACTACCACCCTATTCATGCACATGATAAAAGATAGTCATTAAAGCATACAGGGCATGGTTGCCCAACCATCCGCCCTTAAGTTAGTAGGGGTTTCAAAAATAAGAGTTTGAAAATAATTTAACATGTTTGAAAACTCTACCAATTTAAGAATAAAGAAACTAGTTTAAAATAATTTTTAAAATACTAGTTAAAGATCCTTCAAAACATAAAACCAAATCATATATCATATAAAGCATTGCTAAGTACACAAAAATTGTCACTCAAGATCTATAAAGCTCAAAAATGTGCTCGTAAAACAAAGTCAAGAGTAAACAAAAATAATATGAGTGTTCAAGAATCATGTGAATAGCATATTCATGAAATAAATCAATAAAGCTCAAAACAAACATCAAAACTAAAAAATTTTATAACAATTAAACAAGTATCAAGGTATATGTATGTTTTGTCGAATCTAAAAGTATGCATAAATATCCCAAAAAAAATGAGTCAAAAATAAAATTTTGCATGAAGGCAAGTGACTCAAAGATATACATGTATATCTATTAGTTTTAGACAAAAAATAATATATACATGAAGCTAAACATGTAAAAAAGTAGGGAAAACAAGTATAAATGAAAGAATCATCAAAACTAGATTTTACATGTACATGTAATACGTACAAATGAGTAATGAAGTACAAACATATAATAATCAAGTGTAGCTCACTACTTGTACAAGTATAAATACAAGTTTTAACGAAAACTACATCTAACCAAGTAATCACCACATGAAGTATAAAACAAACATGACCATTAGGTTAAACGCATGTGTTTTAGAACTAGTATATACATAGTAGTTAAACAATAGTGAGAACACAAATTATGAATTCATATAAACATAGATATATCTCAAAGACTATTTATGTATATCACATGTCTAATAACATTGCATTTAACATGATGAGAATTAAAACCACAACATGCTGAAATTTATCAATGTAAAAGCATGTAAACTAAAATAGAAGTTTAGAGATAGTTGCCAAGCCATATGAACTATTCTCTAAGTCTCCAAACTATGGTGGTCCTCCCACCAAACATTCTTGATAGCGATGCATTAATTAGGTATATCCATCTAGCTTCATATGCATCCACCATCAAGGCACCAACTCTCTCACATTTTGTGAGAGCCACACTTACATCAAACAAAAGTGGTGGGGATTTTGGTACTCATATCTTTTGGGTCTATTAGGGTTAGTAACAATTAGAACCCAAACATTTTTAATAGCAAAATTTAAATGGTTTATCCTATCAAAACAAAATTTTACAAGATAGCCTTTGCGGCTACAATGTGTATATTTGTACACTCTATCATACATGTGAGTGTGGTAAGCATGGTGCGCATGTGTATGCCATAGGTATGTGCATGAGTATGTGAAATTTATTTTTTGCGATACATGAATTCCAACCTATTATAGTTAAATGTATATTGGCTCAAAGTGGAGTACAAACAATCAATTTTCTTCTTCACAATATAAATATCATTATTAATTTTGAAAGAAGAGACATGAGCATGAGAATCAACAATCTTTTTCTTTTTAAAAATGTTTTCTTTTTCTTTTAAAACAATTTTCTTTTTCAAAGAGTAATTTTCTTCCAAAACAATCTCTTTTTCTTTTTTCACCAAAATAATTTTATTTTTCACTGAATTGTTTCCCTCACAAATGTCATTTAATTTTAAAGACAAGAAAATATTCTCCTTTTTCAAAAATTCATTTTCTTTAGAAACACATTCAAATTTATTTTTAAAAAAATCTTTTTCTTATAAAACCAAATCATTTTCATTTTTCAAACTTTTGTTTTCCATTTTTAATAATTTATATTTTTTAAGAAGTTTTTGACAAAAAAATACAAGATCATCATATGGCATCTCAACTTCTTCATCTAGCTCGGAATCGAAATTTACCTCAAGGAGGTCATCCCCTTGGACCATGTAGCACATGTTAGAAGTAGCACTTTCATCATCCGAGTCACTCCCCATGTAGTATTGTTTTTGTTTACCAAGGGAGACAAGAGTGTTCCAAACTACAAAAGTCGATTCAATGTTAGACACCCTAGATAAGTAATAATCATTTAGGGTACTCTCTATAGCGTGGATGGCTTTTGTGTTAGCCACAAAATGTTTGCCATTAATAAAATATGAATCCTTAATAGTGACAAAATAGACATGATGTTGGCCCAGAGGCCCATCACTCTAGTTTTGATGATGATTAACTCATGTAGTTATAGTTTACTAATAATCTTGTGTTTAAATAGTTTCAGTGATTGACCAAGATATTAGTAGGTGTTTAGCTTCAACAAAGAAGTTTTGAGGTTAACACATGGTGATTCAAGAGCTCGTGCATCAAAATCGCATTTAGCACTCGGTTGGAGTCAAGCTCATTGGATCGAGTCGACTTGGAGAAGGAGTTCTACAAGAAGACCTTGGTTTGTTTAGTTTAGTAGTTTAGATCTTGTGTAAAGATTAGATAGTGTTGATATGCTCAAGTTCACACACACACATAAGTTTATTGGTTTTGGTTTTCAGTTTAACCGATTTTGGATTTCATGTCAAAAACATAGATTTATATATCTTATATATATATATTGGATTCTATCCATATACAACATACTTCAAAGTTATTTCAATATCATGTTTTTGTATTTATACAAGTTTTAGAGAAAACGGTTTTTCATTTCAAAGTTTGGTTTTTGAAAAATACGATTTTTGTTTAAAGGCCAAATTTCTATATCACAAAAATGGTTCAAATAGTTTGTAATATGTGTTGAATTTTAGTCACACATATTTGTAATTCAAAGATCTTATAAGAACTTATTTTTGTGAAATTTATGTGATTTTATAGGATTTAATTGAAATTAAAAAGACAAGTTTTCAACACCCAAAATCCCAGCCAGACCACACTGGTGGTCGACCGGAGCGGTCGACCGATGTGCACGAAGACGTGCACATGGCCAGCCAACTCGGCCGGTCGACCGCGCGGTCGATCGACTGAAAGCACCCCACTCTCGGGTGGGGGCCGGTCGACCGGGCGGTCGATCGGAGGCACAACGGTCATAAATATGATCGTTGCGCCAGTTGACCAGGCGGTCGACCGGAAGGGCAATTCTGCCCTTTCCTGCTGCCAACGGGCAGATTTTTGAGGGGTTATAAATAGCCCCCCTCTTGAGTTATTTTTCAACAAGTTTTTAGAGAGCAATTTTTTCCATCTTTACAAGTGTTTAACAGCAAGTTTTAAAAAGAGTTTTTGGGCTAAAAGATTTTATCTTTATTTGTTTTAAAGTGTTGAAAAATTAAAGAAAAAGAAAGTCTTTGGGAGATTGGTTTTTGGATCTTTATTTCTATATCTATCTAGTATTTTTCCCAAGAGTTTTTCTTTATTGTTTTCATTCCAAACACTTTATTTTCTCACACTTGAGCTATCTCTCTATCCTATCTATCAGGATCTTATTTTTGGTGAGAAAATTGGTTTGTGGTTTGTTGAGAGCACCAAGTGTTGTAATCCTCTTTACTTTGTGTTATCCCTCTTGTGTAGAGGTGATTGTGGAGCTTGTGTTTTGGTTTTGTTGGTGTCCCTCTAAGTGTAGAGGTGATTATGGTTTGAGTGTTGGCTTTGTGCCTATCCCTCTAGTGAGAGGTGATTGTTGTTCAGCTTAGTACCCTATCCCTCTATTGAGAGGTTGATCTTGTGTGGCTTAGTGCCTTACCTCTTGTGTAGAGGTTGTTGGTTGTTTGAGAGAGGAGTTGTGTACTCCAAGTTTGTATTACCCAAAATTCTCAGTGGAGGTTCCCTGTGTGGGAAGTCCTGTGTGAACGATATAGTGAAAATCCTTCTGTGTGAAGGTAGGGACGAAGAGTAGTGGCTCGAACCTCAAAACATATCTTGGTGTTTGCAATTGATCCACTATCTCTAAACTCTCTCTCTTTTATACCTTGCATTATTTCATATTGTTCATATCATACATATATGTTTAGTATTGTTTGTGTGTGCCCATACTTGTGTTGAACTAAGAGAGCTTCAAATAGCACCTCAACTCTTATTTAGAGAAATTTAGAGGAGTTAGTCCAGAGCCCTCACCCGGAATTTGGCTACACTCTTTGGTTACACTAAGTGTGTTGTAATTAGTTTTTAATTCCGCATCATTTATCATTAGATTAGCCATACACCTATTCACCCCCCTCTAGGTGTATTCTTCAATTGGTATCAGAGCCTACGCTCCTGATTTAGGTTTAACCACCTAGGAGTGAGATCTTGGTTAGCTAATCTAATATTACATTTGCACACATATAGTTTATACACTCATAGACTTCATGACCCCTCCTATGTTTGATGTTTCTAACATCGATGTATGGAAACTTAAGATGAGTATGTACCTAAAAACCCTAGGAATGCATGTTTACCTTGCTATTGCCAAGAAATCCTATCTTGGTAATAACAAGCATATAGAGACCAATGCACAAGTTCTAGAGGCACTTAGATGCACTCTAAGCAAAGAATATTTATGTATGGTTTCTCATTGTGATTCCGCCTTTGCAGTGTGGAACACTTTGACCTCTCCAAAGCTTCAAACGCCAAACTATGTGGAGGAAGAATCTAGTGGAGATGAGTCTGACCAACCTTGCTACATAGTCTAAGGGAATGACTCCTTTGAGATAAATTCGGACACTCAACTAGATGATAGTGCTAGTTCTTCTTGTAATGATTATGTTGATGCTGATGCATTTAATGAAGAACTATCTATTGTATGTGAAAAATTGCTTGAAAAATATAAAGTTTTGAAAAAGAAAAGCTTTGAATTAAAAGAAGAAAATAAAAATTTGTCTTCTAAACTTGATATTGTTTTGCAAGAAAGGGATGAGATTTCAAAAGAGAGGGACTCATTGAAATCCCAACTTGACCTTGCCTTAAAGGAAAATGAATTTTTAAAGAATAAAAATGATTGTGATGATGTTTTGAAGAAAAATGAAGTTCTATCTTCAAAACTTGATTTTGTTTTAAAAGAAAATAATTTTTTAAAAAACAAAATTATTTCTATTTCAAAAGAACTAGATTTGGTTTCAAAGAAAAATATTTCCATAAAAAATGATTTTGATTCTCATGTTTGTCATGTTCCTATTGCTTCTTCCACTAGTGATAAACATAATGCATGCTCCACTTTGTCTTCAAATATTAAAAATAATATTTGTGTATTGAAGAAAAGTGTTGATTGTTTGGGCTCCACTTTGAGCCTATGTGCCATGAACCGCACACGGCTGGAATCCATGTTTCGTAAGAAACACGCTTCTCCTATGCATACACACAAACCGCGGCATACACATGCTTCTCACGTTCATATACATAACACCATGTATGCTCATGTGTACACATGTACACATTATGGACGTAAGGGCCACCTTGTAAAATTTTGTTATGATAGAATAAATGATTCAAATTTTGCAAACAAGTTTGTTTGGATTAGGAAAGGTGCTAACCCCATGAACCCAATAAGGTATAGGTACCAAAATCTACCCCTATTTTATTTGATGTAAGTGTGGGCTCTCACTTGACGTGAGGGCATTGGTGCCTTGATGATGGATGCTTTTGTGCTTGATGGACACTACTTTGGATGCATCACCTTAAGGGAAGTTTGGTGGGAAGGTCACCATGGTTTGGAGATCTAGAGATTAGCCCTAATGGTTTTGGTAACTATCTCTAACTCCTATTTTGTTTACATACTTTTTGATTATTGATTTTTAGCATGTCATGTTTTAATGCTCAATATGTTAAATGTCATGTTATTTAGACTTATGACATACATGTATAGTAATTGAGATACACCCATGTTCATATGGATTCATATTTTGTGTTCTCACTATAGTTTAACTATTGTGTATATCATTACTCTAAGACATGTGTATTTACTTAATGATCATATTAGTTTATATTTTCATTTATGCTTCATGTTTTGATTACATGTTTAAGATGTAGTTTTCATTAAAACTTGTGTATATACTTGTACAACTAATGAGCCACATTTGAATTTTGTATGTTTGTGCTTAATTGCACATTTAAACCCATTAGATGTACTAGTATAGCCTAGTTTTGATAATTCTTACATTTTGACTTGTATTCCCTTTTTTTTCGTACATGTTTTTCATAATAATGTGTTTAGTTTCATGTATATGTTAATTTTGCCAAAACTTTAGATATACATGTTTATCCTAGAGTCACTTGCTTTTCATGCAAATTCTATTATGGACTCATTTGTGTTTGGGATATGTATGTATACTTCTACTTTAGACAAAACATACATATACCTTGAAGTATATTTAGTTTTGATGATTTTCATTGTGTAACGCCCCGATTCCACGGATACGGGGACATCATTGCGACGTATATACGTAGGTCAGAAAATGCTCCCACGTATATACGCTAAGCATATAGTACAACAAGGATCAGAGTACACGACAAAGCGTGATATACATACATATGCCAACTTAAAAGTACAAGTACAAGTTATCACAAGATATGATAAAATATTACACATTACATGTATCTTTTATCACAACCAAGTCCAAAAGTAAAAGATACAATATGAACGCAAAATGCTCACGAGTAGGATGAAGATCCCGTGAGTCAAAAGGAGAAATCTGGCACAAAGGACTGGGACTAGTCTGCCTGCTCACTAAGAAAAGCTTGATCCTCTGTGGAAGGCTCCACTTCGATCCAAGCTTCGGAACCTGAACATACAAATCCAAGGGAGTCAGGACCTCCCAACAATGAACAGGCTACAACCAAATGGCTAGGAGACAAGAATATGAGAGTTGGAACAGTATAATGAATACCAATCAACAAGTAATGGAAGCATAAAGAGTAAAAGTCCGAATACAATAGATCTACAGTTAGCGTCCTTTATTATTATTACTTATCTTACTATGATATCTAGCTATGTGAACCAGCGTCCCAGCGCACATAGATCCATATCCTAGTAAAGCAAGG
Organism: Agave tequilana; assembly: GCA_038442645.1. Taxonomy (NCBI): domain Eukaryota; kingdom Viridiplantae; phylum Streptophyta; class Magnoliopsida; order Asparagales; family Asparagaceae; genus Agave; species Agave tequilana. Next base: position 53,470 of record JAVJIF010007313.1, on the reverse strand, counting down.
TTGTTATTGGAAACCAGCGGGGGTATCAACGAACTATGTTTACAGTGGGTCCCGTACATGCCCGGGACCACGGTCCAGGATTGTTCCGTTGCTTGGTGACGGAAACCAGCCGCTAGGCTAACAGGAGGGACTTATGTATGCCCTTATCATGATGGTACCAGTAATGAGGGAGCAAGCTCTCCCCTCGGTCCCCTGGAGGCCCACAGGTTAGACCGGAAATTTAGTTGCACAACATACCTAATACCACTGTAAACATGAACATGTATTGATAGTCGCACGTTTCCCCCGACCCAATGTAAGTTGGTCCAATTTATACAAAAGTCAGTGTATCATGCTTGGTGTCAAGTGATAGCATGATAAGTGATGATATCCATTAATTAACGAGTTATCAAATGAGAAAAATATAATAACAAGTTATGAAGTAACAAGAAGTAATGTCCATCAAGTAACATGTCATGAAGTACCAGTTATGAGCATAAACAAGGATAATATATCACACATGTATCAAGGGTAAGATCCAAATTCAGGAAAGAAATCAACTATAATAAACAGCCTAAATTAGTCGACTAGGTGGAATGGTTAGTCGACTAATAGTGGTCTCTAGTCGACTAACAGTCTGGACTAGTCGACTAAAACTGGGTTCCAGAGAGTTGGAATTCTGTTTCAGGAAAAGTTAGTCGACTAGGTGGAAGGGTTAGTCGACTAACAATGATTATAAGTCGACCAACAGATACTTAAGTCGACTAAGTCTGTGATACAAAGAGTTGAGTTTCTGATTCAGGAAAAGTTAGTCGACTAGGGTGGAAAGTGTAGTCGACTAACAAAGATTTCTAGTCGACTAATAGATAGTCTAAGTCGACTAAAACTGTGTTCCAGAAAGGGTTACGTTTCAAAACAGATGGGTTAGTCGACTAATACCTAGGTCAAGTCGACTAATCGTGGGAAAACAGAGTACAAAACAGAATTTCTGATGGTTGTGTTTGATGGTCCAAAAACATGATTTTGAAGGCATAAGTATACATGAATTGTAACCACCAGTATACTAGGAATTGAACAAGTCTTGGTGAGTAAAATACTCACAAAGAACGGCTACTTGAAGCTTTACGAGTTCCGAAAAGGTTGTTGTTGACAATATCACCAACTTGATCCTTGGCGATATAAACGACGATGAGAGATACGATTCCAAGCTAAAAGTAGTGGTTGCTTGAGATGGAGATGAAGACCTTGGTGTTTTTGGAGTTGGTAGTTGAGGTTGAGATGGAGGAGGACGTGGTGAGGGCTAAATCTTTGTTGAAGTGAAGAAAAGAGTAAGAGAAAGGAAAAGGAATTGTTTATATAGGATTAAGATTTTGTGAAGGAGTACAATTAAGGTAGAAGAGAGGGGGTTTTGTGTAAATAGGGGAGGTGAGGTGTCTCTCCTAGCCACACATGGCAAGAAATTGTTTATATAGGATTAAGATTTTGTGAAGGAGTACAATTAAGGTAGAAGAGAGGGGGTTTTGTGTAAATAGGGGAGGTGAGGTGTCTCTCCTAGCCACACTTGGCCGGCCATGGAAGAGAGAGAAAAAGAGGGGCATTTAATGAGGAAGTTGGTGGAAGTGTGTGGAGTTTATTGGAAATTTGGGAGAAAATGGAATTTTGGGAAATTGGAATTCTTGTGGATTGTGGAGGAAGGAAAGAAATAAGGAAAAGGAAAAAAGAAAAGAAATTAAAAGTAGAAGATATTTTCTTGGACTTAGAAAATAAAATATTGAAAAGACAAATTCCCGGGTTTAAGTCGAGGATGCGGAAAACATTTCGGAAAATACCGAAATCGTCCCGAAATCAAGTATCTTGGAACGACTCGCAAAATTTACCAAAAATCAATAATAATATTTTAAGACTCATGGTGAAATTCGTTTGGAGAAATAATTTATAGTTTTAAAACTAAAAATCCCGGAATCAGTTAGCTACCGACTCCGGTGGAATTTTCATAAAATCATAAAATTCTCAGAAAAAGTATTTAGGTAAGAAATATGATTCTAAGAAATAATGCCTAAAGGACTATCTAGAATTTCCTAACTGTTTGTAAGATAAAAATCTGGGAATCGATCAGCGACACTGGTCGACACCGGTTTTTGAAAATTTTCAATTAATTCAGAAAAATTCCAGAAAATCATATAAAATCTAAATATTGGAAAATAATATTTGAAACTGAAATCGGTCAAATACAGGAAGTAAATCGAAAAATACGATCGAAAAACTGAATACGCAACTAAGTACGTATTCCAGGAACGGGGTATTACAATCCATCCACCTTACAAAAATTTCGTCCTCGAAATTTCAGGAAATGAAAGGTAACGGTAGAGAAGGATAAGAAGAAAGAATCTTACCAATCAAGATGTGAAGAGTTGCGGATAACGCTCACGGATAACATCCTCTCGTTCCCACGTGGCCTCTCCTGGCGCATGCCTGTTCCAAGACACCAACACTAATGGTATTGCCTTATTCTTCAATGTCTTGACACTTCTGTCCAAAATGGCCATCGGTTGCTCTTGATATGACAAATCCGGTTAAAGTTCCAGTTCGGAGTGATCCAGGATATGACTATCATCCTTGACATACTTCCTCAACTGTGATACGTGGAATACATTGTGAACTCCGTCCAACGATGGCGGTAATGCCAATCGATAAGACACATCTCCCACACGGTCCAAAATCTCGAATGGGCCGATATATCTCGGACTAAGCTTTCCACGAGTACCGAACCGGATTACTCCTTTTGTAGGTGATATCTTCAAAAACACATGATCTCCTGTCTGGAATTCCAATGGCCTTCTCTGAGTGTCAGCCCAACTTTTCTGCCGACTCTGAGCTGCCCTGAGGTGATCTCTGATGATTCTGACTTTATCTGTTGTCTGAATCAGGATCTATGGCCCCAAAAGTCTCCTCTCACCGACTTCGTCCCAACAAATCGGTGACCTACACTTCCTTCCATACAATGCTTCAAATGGTGCCATCTTGATACTTGCCTGATAGCTGTTATTATAAGAAAATTCAGCCAAGTGAAGATGATCTTCCCATGATCCCTTGAATTCAATCATGCAAGCCCGCAACATGTCTTCAAGAATCTGGATAGTCCTTTCAGATTGTCCGTCTGTCTGAGGGTGATAGGAAGTACTGAATTTCAGACGAGTTCCTAGACTGTCTTGGAGACTTTCCCAGAAATGTGATCTGAATCTTGTGTCTTTGTCTGATACAATACTAACTGGAACTCCATGCAGACGAACTATCTCCTTCATGTACTTGTCTGCCAAAACCTCTGTTGTCTGACCTACCCTGAATGGTATGAAGTGAGCTGATTTGGTGAGGCGATCAATGATTACCCATACAGCATTATTACCCTTAGGACTACGAGGTAATGCCGTAACAAAATCCATGGTGATGTGCTCCCACTTCCATTCGGGTATTGGTAAGGGTTGTAGAAGTCTAGCTGTCCTCTGATGTTCTATCTTTATCTTCTGACAAACTAAGCACTTGGCTACATACTGGGCTATCTCCCTTTTCATAGCATTCCACCAAAACTGCTTCTTTATGTCTTGATACATTTTGTTTCCCCTGGGTGTATGGAATAGGCTGAACTGTGTGCTTCTGCTAGAATCTTCTGTCGAACTTCTCCTTGGGGAACACAAAGTCTGCTACCAAAATACAAGGCATCATCCGGATGAATACTGATATCAGTCCTCAATCCAGCCTCTACTTGAGCTCGGAATTGCTGTAATCTGGGGTCTTCCTTTTGAGCTTCCTTGATCTCATCTATCAATGCTGACTGAATCTGCAAGGTCATGAACTGTCCTGCCTTATCAGTTCCTTGAACTATCATCAAGTCCAATCTTATGATGTCTTGGATCAACTCGTTCTGTTGAGTAAGTTGGACTAGTACTCTATTCTCTGGCTTCCTGCTCAGTGCATCTGGAACTGTATTGACCTTGCCCGGATGATATTGCAAGTCTATATCATAGTCCGCCATTAGCTCCAGCCACCGCCTCTGCCTCATGTTCAATTCCTTCTGTGTGAAAATATACTTGAGGCTCTTGTGATCCGTGTATATCAACACCTTGTCTCCCAGAAGATAATGCCTCCAGATCTTTAAGGCAAATATAACAGCTGCTAGCTCCAAGTCATGAGTTGGGTAATTCCGTTCATGAAGCTTCAGTTGTCTGGATGCATAAGCTATAACATGATCATGTTGCATTAGTACACACCCCAGGCCTTTTCCTGATGCATCACTGAATATGACCATCCCTCCCCTTCCTGAGGGAGTCCTCAAAATTGGAGCTGAAATGAGTCTTTGCTTCAATTGCTCAAAGGCTGCAGTACATTCTTCTGTCCATATGTACCTTTCCCCTTTCTGGGTGAGCTTGGTCAGCGGGGCTGCAATCTTAGAGAAATCTTGGACAAAGCGTCTGTAATATCCGGCTAGTCCAATAAAACTCTTAATCTCAGTCACCGTCTTGGGAATAGGCCAATCCTCCACTGCCTGGACTTTGCTGGGATCAACTGAAATTCCTTCTGCTGAAACCACGTGTCCAAGGAAGGCTATACTGTCCAACCAAAAGTCACACTTGCTCCTCTTAGCATGAAGCTGCTCCTGCTGGAGAGTCTGCAATACTATCCTCAAGTGTTCTGCATACTCCCTGTTGTTCTTTGAATAGATTAGGATGTCATCAATAAAAACAACTACAAACTGATCCAAATAGGGCGAGAACACTCTGTTCATCAAATCCATGAAAACTGCAGGGGCATTGGTGACTCCGAAAGGCAAACTAGAAACTCATAGTGGCCATAACGGGTCCTGAATGCCGTCTTCGGAATATCCTCTTTCTTCACCCTAAGCTGATGGTAACCCGATTGTAAATCCAATTTAGAGAATACTCGGGCTCCATGAAGCTGATCAAACAGATCATCAATCCTTGATAAGGGATACTTGTTCTTGATGGTAACTTTGTTCAATTCTCTATAATCAATACAAAGCCTTTTACTACCATCCTTCTTGTTTGCCAATAATACTGGAGCTCCCCATGGTGAAGTGCTTGGCCGAATCAATCCCTTATCAGAGTATTCCTGCAGCTGCTTCTTTAGAATCTCTAACTCCGTTGGTGCCATCCTGTACGGAGCCTTGGATATAGGAGCTGCTCCAGGCACAGTACCAATAGAGAACTCAATCATCCTTTCAGGTGGAAGTCCTGAGATTTCAGCAAATACTCCCGGGAATTCATCCCACACCGGTGTGCCCTTCAGAATCTCTGAACTAGTCATCCGAGTCTTTCTCTTGGTAGACTTTACTTCTCCACTAAATTGGAATTCAGGCTGAAGAGGGATTCTGAAATTAATCTTCTTCTCCCTACAGTCAATAACTGCATAATATTGACTGAGCCAGGACATGCCTAAGATTACGTCGTACCCTTTGGTGTCTAGTACGAGCATATCTATGGCCAAGGTCTTGTTACAAAGTTCTACTGGACAATCAGTGCAAACTCTAGTAGATATGACTACCCCATTCCCTGTACTAATCTCCCATTTGTGGTCTAAAGATCTAACAGGTATAGAATGTAATGCCACAAAATGATCTGAGATATAACAATGGGAAGCACCAGAATCGAAGAGGGCTAAAACAGGTTTTGAATGCACCATGATTTTACCTGTTATCACTTCCTCAGAAGTCTCAGCCTCTTCTTCTGTCAAGTTGTAAGCTTGTCCCCTTCCACGCCCTGCAGCAGTCCTACCTCCTCTTTGGACTGGGCGAATAGCTTGTTGTGGAGGAGGGGGAGGAGCTCTCCTGATCATCGGTCCTTGGTTCCTCTGTCCAAGTGGCCCTAGAAATGATCTCTGCCCATTTGGTCCCGGTAGTGCTGGCAAAGCTTGGCCGGCTATCCCCATTCTTCTGTGTGGACAGGCTTCTATGGAATGGTCTCGGGAACCACATACCAAGCATAATCCATTTGCCCTACGGCAATTCTGTCGAATGTGACCTGGTTTCTGACAATAGCTACAGAAGGATAATGGTTGGGCCGTCTGGTAAGGAGCTGGTCGGAATGGTTGCCTCATTGTCTGAACCTTTGCTGCTCTGTATGGGCCTCCTCTTCCTATTGGTGGAAATGGCCTCTTCATGGCCTGGTTCCTCATCTGGTTCACTTGCTTCTTCTCTAGCCCACGCTCCACTTCTCGAGCTATGGTGAGAACTTCTGAATAAGTCTTCAGCTGCTGGGGCATTAAGAAGACCTGGATGTCCATCTGCAGGCCCTGCTGAAATCTACTTGCCCGCTTCTCCTCATCACTTACCATGTATGGAGCAAAGCGGCTAAGTCTGAGAAATTCCGCGGCATACTCGTCCACGGACCTATTCCCTTGCTGAAGTCGGATAAACTGCTCTTCCATGTCCTTCTAAGCAATGGCAGGGAAGAATCTGCTATAGAAACTCTTGGAGAATGTGTCCCAGGTGACAGGCTTCTCCAATCTTGCCTCCTCAGCTAGCCACCATGTTCTGGCTATATCCTTCAATTGAATCTTAGCAACCTCCACCTGATTCTCCTTTGGAACTCAAGCTGCATTCAACAAGTCAGAGGTATCTGTCAGCCATTGCTCAGCATCCAGAGGTTTCTCTTCACCCGTGAATATGGCTGGTTGCAGCCGTCTGAAGTCTGAAATATTTCCCGGCCTCTGCTCCTTTGGAGCTGTCAACTCTCGCCGGAGGAGTTCCGTCTGTTGCTGCTGGTTCTCCATCATCGTCTGAATGACCCTCAGAATATCGGTATTCTCTCCCGCAGTTCCATTCGATACTTGTCCAGAATTATTACGACCCGTCCTTCTCTCCATACCGAATTGGGATAAGATAACTGGAATTGGAAAAATGGAAGGAGTTTAGGACACAAGGGAAGGAATCAAGAAGGACTCGATAACTTTGTACATTGTAGTTGGCATTAGCAAATTTCATTAATTTGCTGCTTGATTGTACTATAGGTGTGAGAGCCTAGGCTCTGATACCAACCTGTAACGCCCCGATTCCACGGATACGGGGACATCACTGCGACGTATATACGTAGGTCAGAAAATGCTCCCACGTATATACGCTAAGCATATAGTACAACAAGGATCAGAGTACACGACAAAGCGTGATATACATACATATGCCAACTTAAAAGTACAAGTACAAGTTATCACAAGATATGATAAAATATTACACATTACATGTATCTTTTATCACAACCAAGTCCAAAAGTAAAAGATACAATATGAACACAAAATGCTCACGAGTAGGATGAAGATCCCGTGAGTCAAAAGGAGAAATCTGGCACAAAGGACTGGGACTAGTCTGCCTGCTCACTAAGAAAAGCTTGATCCTCCGTGGAAGGCTCCACTTCGATCCAAGCTTCGGAACCTGAACATACAAATTCAAGGGAGTCAGGACCTCCAACCAATGAACAGGCTACAGCCAAATGGCTAAGAGACAAGAATATGAGAGTTGGAACAGTATAATGAATACCAATCAACAAGTAATGGAAGCATAAAGAGTAAAAGTCCGAATACAATAAATCTACAGTTAGCGTCCTTTATTATTATTACTTGTCTTACTATGATATCTAGCTATGTGAACCAGCGTCCCAGCGCACATAGATCCATATCCTAGTAAAGCAAGGTTGTTATTGGAAACCAGCGGGAGTATCAACGAACTATGTTTACAGTGGGTCCCGTACATGCCTGGGACCACGGTCCAGGATTGTTCCGTTGCTTGGTGACGGAAACCAGCCGCTAGGCTAACAGGAGGGACTTATGTATGCCCTTATCATGATGGTACCAGTAATGAGGGAGCAAGCTCTCCCCTCGGTCCCCTGGAGGCCCACAGGTTAGACCGGAAATTTAGTTGCACAACATACCTAATACCACTGTAAACATGAACATGTATTGATAGTCGCACGTTTCCCCCGACCCAATGTAAGTTGGTCCAATTTATACAAAAGTCAGTGTATCATGCTTGGTGTCAAGTGATAGCATGATAAGTGATGATATCCATTAATTAACGAGTTATGAAATGAGAAAAATATAATAACAAGTTATGAAGTAACAAGAAGTAATGTCCATCAAGTAACATGTCATGAAGTACCAGTTATGAAGCATAAACAAGGATAATATATCACACATGTATCAAGGGTAAGATCCAAATTCAGGAAAGAAATCAACTATAATAAACAGCCTAAATTAGTCGACTAGGTGGAATGGTTAGTCGACTAATAGTGGTCTCTAGTCGACTAACAGTCTGGACTAGTCGACTAAAATTGGGTTCCAGAGAGTTGGAATTCTGTTTCAGGAAAAGTTAGTCGACTAGGTGGAAGGGTTAGTCGACTAACAATGATTATAAGTCGACCAACAGATACTTAAGTCGACTAAGTCTGTGATACAGAGAGTTGAGTTTCTGATTCAGGAAAAGTTAGTCGACTAGGGTGGAAAGTGTAGTCGACTAACAAAGATTTCTAGTCGACTAATAGATAGTCTAAGTCGACTAAAACTGTGTTCCAGAAAGGGTTACGTTTCAAAACAGATGGGTTAGTCGACTAATACCTAGGTCAAGTCGACTAATCGTGGGAAAACAGAGTACAAAACAGAATTTCTGATGGTTGTGTTTGATGGTCCAAAAACATGATTTTGAAGGCATCAGTATACATGAATTGTAACCACCAGTATACTAGGAATTGAACAAGTCTTGGTGAGTAAAAATACTCACAAAGAACGGCTACTTGAAGCTTTACGAGTTCCGAAAAGGTTGTTGTTGACAATATCACCAACTTGATCCTTGGCGATATAAACGACGATGAGAGATACGATTCCAAGCTAAAAGTAGTGGTTGCTTGAGATGGAGATGAAGACCTTGGTGTTTTTGGAGTTGGTAGTTGAGGTTGAGATGGAGGAGGAAGTGGTGAGGGCTAAATCTTTGTTGAAGTGAAGAAAAGAGTAAGAGAAAGGAAAAGGAATTGTTTATATAGGATTAAGATTTTGTGAAGGAGTACAATTAAGGTAGAAGAGAGGGGGTTTTGTGTAAATAGGGGAGGTGAGGTGTCTCTCCTAGCCACACATGGCAAGGAATTGTTTATATAGGATTAAGATTTTGTGAAGGAGTACAATTAAGGTAGAAGAGAGGGGGTTTTGTGTAAATAGGGGAGGTGAGGTGTCTCTCCTAGCCACACTTGGCCGGCCATGGAAGAGAGAGAAAAAGAGGGGCATTTAATGAGGAAGTTGGTGGAAGTGTGTGGAGTTTATTGGAAATTTGGGAGAAAATGGAATTTTGGGAAATTGGAATTCTTGTGGATTGTGGAGGAAGGAAAGAAATAAGGAAAAAGGAAAAAAGAAAAAGAAATTAAAAGTAGAAGATATTTTCTTGGACTTAGAAAATAAAATATTGAAAAGACAAATTCCCGGGTTTAAGTCGAGGATGCGGAAAACATTTCGGAAAATACCGAAATCGTCCCGAAATCAAGTATCTTGGAACGACTCGCAAAATTTACCAAAAATCAATAATAATATTTTAAGACTCATGGTGAAATTCGTTTGGAGAAATAATTTATAGTTTTAAAACTAAAAATCCCGGAATCAGTTAGCTATCGACTCCGGTGGAATTTTCATAAAATCATAAAATTCCCAGAAAAAGTATTTAGGTAAGAAATATGATTCTAAGAAATAATGCCTAAAGGACTATCTAGAATTTCCTAACTGTTTGTAAGATAAAAATCCGAGAATCGATCAGCGACACTGGTCGACACCGGTTTTGAAGATTTTCAATTAATTCAGAAAAATTTCAGAAAATCATATAAAATCTAAAATATTGGAAAATAATATTTGAAACTGAAATCGGTCAAATACAGGAAGTAAATCGAAAAATACGATCGAAAAACTGAATACGCAACTAAGTACGTATTCCAGGAACGGGGTATTACACATTGAGCTTAAATACCTTATTCCATGATTTTGTTGATTACATGACTTTTTACACTCTATGTTTGATGTTTACTCATGATTTGTTTTCATGAGATTATATGAGCTTTTATTGCTATTTGAGTGTCGATGATCATGTGATTTTCATGTTTCATGGATTCATTCATGCTTTATTCCTTACTTGAAGGACTTCGTACTAGTTTTCAAGATTATCATAAAACTAGTTCGTATTCTTCATTTTGGTAGAGTTTTCAAATATGTCAAAATTATTTTCAAATACTATTTTTGAAAACCCCTACCAACGCTAAGGGTGGCTGGATGGGTGACCATGCCTTGTATGCTCAAATTGAAAATCTTTTTAACATTTGCATGAATAGGAAGGTAGTATAAATTATACACTTGATCCTCATTGTATTTTAAATTGGTATCACAATTGATATTTTTATGTTTATAAACTCATATTTATGTTTTCTATATATGTATGCTTCAAATTTCAAATAGTATCAATTTTGATTGGTATTTACATTTTCATACATATATATATATGATCTGATTGTGCTTACAATATTTTTATATCTTAAAGCACAAATTATGTTTATGCTAAGCTTGATTTATTTCTTAATGTCAATTATTTTTCAATTGGTATCTTATACAAGCTTATGCATTATTTTTATTAGTATTTCATAAAGGGGGAGAAAATTCGTGTTTTATCTTTCAATCTGCTTTATTTTCAATTGGTATGTTACTCCCATTCTTTATGGTGAAAAATACTTTGTTCTGGTATATGCTAACATTTTCAATTTTGGTATCAATAATCTTAAATTGGTATTATTCTAAATTTGGTATCCTTATTGCAAAATGAGTTGTATTTACCAAAAAAATATTTGTTTGTATTTTCAATTAGTTTTTACTCTCAATTGGTATCAAAATTTACAATATATATATTTCAATTGGTATTAAAACATACAATATTTCATTTTCTATTGGTATCAAAAATTTACAAGATATTTTCAATTGGTATCTTTTGGTATCTTAAAAAAAATTATTTATTTTCAATTGGTATCATAAATTGGTATCAAAATGTTTTGATATATACCTTTATCATAAATTGGTATATTTCAATTGGTATCATAATGTTTTGATATGTATTGCTTATATGCAAGGGAAGCATAACATCTTCTCTATATATAGATTAATGTTGAGTGTATCTCATATTGAGGAGTTTGACCTCTCTTCTCTATGTCTTACACGTGTGTAGGGGGAGCTTCACATCTCCTTTTATACATTGTATATTATGCTTTATGTGGTTAGGGTTTAGTCATCTCTTTTCATGTATTGCATGTATGCAGGGGGAGTTAACTTTACGTCTCTCCTCTTCATGAATGTATATCGCATATATATCTTTATTGTTTGATTTGTTTTCGCCCCTTTGTTGATGATTTGACAAAAAGGGGGAGAGGAATTTTGGAGTTTTATATATGCATGTTTATGCATGTTTATTTCATTTCTTATTTTATACAAAATGGGAGAGAAGAATTTTGAGAATTTATATCTGTATGTTTATTTTCTTGTTTAATGCATATATGTTTTGTTTATACAAAAAGGGGAGAAGTATTTGGAGAAGTTATTTATGCTTACTTCCATTTATGCATATATGTTTGTGTTTAATTTATGAGCATTCATTGTATATCTATTTGTTTATTGCTATGCATGAGTTAAGAGGGGTTTTTATGAAGCTTAACTTTAGTCTATGCATATATAACTCCATGAGTTTTGTCATCATCAAAAAGGGGGAGATTGTTGGCCCAGAGGCCCATCACTCTAGTTTTGATGATGATTAATTCATGTAGTTATAGTTTACTAATAATCTTGTATTTAAATAGTTTCAGTGATTGACCAAGATATTAGTAGGTGTTTAGCTTCAGCAAAGGAGTTTTGAGGCTAACACATGGTGATTCAAGAACTCGTGCGTCAAGATCGCATCTAGCACTCAGTTGGAGTCAAGCTCGTTGGATCGTGTTTGGATCGAGTTGACTTGGAGAAGGAGTACTACAAGAAGACCTCAGTTTGTTTAGTTTAGTAGTTTAGATCTTGTATAAAAATTAGATAGTGTTGATATGCTCAAGTTCACACACACACAAGTTTATTGGTTTTAATTTTCGGTTTAACCGATTTTGAATTTCATGTCAAAAACATAGATTTATATATCTTATATGTATATTGGATTCTATCTATATACAACATACTTCAAAGTTGTTTCAATATCATGTTTTTGTATTTATACAAGTTTTGGAGAAACGGTTTTTCATTTCAAAGTTTGGTTTTTGGAAAATACGATTTTTGTTTAAAGGCCAAATTTCTATATCAGAAAAATGGTTCAAATAGTTTATAATATGTGTTGAATTTTAGTCACACATATTTGTATTTCAAAGATCTTATAAAAACTTATTTTTGTGGAATTTATGTGATTTTATGGGATTTAATTGAAATTAAAAAGACAAGTTTTCAACACCCAAAATCCCAGCCAGACCACATTGGCAGTCGACCGGGCGGTCGACCGGACCAGTGGTCGGTCGACCAGAGCGATCGACCGATGTGCACGAAGACGTTCACATGGCCATCCAACTCGGCCGGTCGACTTCGCGGTCGACCGACTGAAAGCACCCCACTCTCGGGTGGGGGCCGGTCGACCGGGCGGTCGACCGTTGGCTGTGGCCGGTCGACCGGGCGGTCGACCGGAAGCAAAACGGTCATAAATATGACCGTTGCGCCGGTCGACCGGGCGGTCGACCGGAAGGGCAATTCTGCCCTTTTCTGCTGCCAACGGGCAGATTTTTGAGGGGTTATAAATAGTCCCCCTCTTGAATTGTTTTTCAACAAGTTTTTAGAGAGCAATTTTGTCCACCTTTACAAGTGTTTAACAGCAAGTTTTTAAAAGAGTTTTTGGGCTAAAAGATTTTATCTTTATTTGTTTTAAAGTGTTGGAAATCAAAGAAAAAGAAAGTCTTGGGGAGATTGATTTTTGGATCTTTATTTCTATATCTATCTAGTATTTTTTCCAAGAGTTTTTCTTTATTGTTTTCATTCCAAAAACTTTATTTTCTCACACTTGAACTATCTCTCTATCCTATCTATTAAGATCTTGTTTTTGGTGAGAAAATTAGTTTGTGGTTTGTTGAGAGCACCAAGTGTTGTAATCCTTTTTACTTTGTGTTATCCCTCTTGTGTAGAGGTGATTGTGGAGATTGTGTTTTGAGTTTGTTGGTATCTCTCTAAGTGTAGAGGTGATGGTGGTTGGAGTATTGGATTTGTATTTATCCCTCTAATAAGAGTTGATTGTTGTTTCGCTTAGTGCCCTATCCCTCTATTGAGAGGTTGAACTTGTGTGGCTTAGTGCCTTACCTCTTGTGTAGAGGTTGTTGGTTGTTTGAGAGAGAAGTTGTGTACTTCAAGTTTGTATTACCCAAAATCCTCAGTGGAGGTTCCCTGTGTGGGAAGTCATGTGTGGACGATATAATGGAAATCTTTCTGTGTGAAGGCGGGGACGTAGAGCAGTGGCTCGAACCTCGAAACATATCTTGGTGTTTGCAATTGATCCACTATCTCTAAACCTCTCTCTTTTATACCTTACATTATTTCATATTGTTCATATCATACATATATACTTGGTATTGTTTGTGCGTGCCCATACTTGTGTTGAACCAAGAGAGCTTCAAATAACACCTCAACTCTTATTTAGAGAAATTTAGAAGAGTTAGTACAGAGCCCTTCACCGGAAATTCGGCTACACTCTTTGGTTACACTAAGTGTGTTGCAATTAATTTTTAATTCTGTATCATTTGTCATTAGATTAGCCATACACCTATTCACCCCCCTCTAGGTGTATTCTTCACATGAATTCCTAAGGCCTTAAGATACATAAACATCTTAACTTTCCAATTTTGGAAGTCAAGAATGTCAAAAAAAGGAGGTGTCATGAAATCCATGCGTGTGTAAACAAAATATTGTGATTAGCTAAAATAGGATCTTTAACTCAAGGTTGTTAGACCCAAATCAAGAGCGCCAAGCTCTGATACCAATTGTAAGTCACCTAGAGGGGGTGAATAAGTGACAAGCTAATCTAACGCAAAACAAATACAGAATTAAAACTATTTATACAAACTAACACTATTATGCTAAACACACCAAGTATAATTAAAAAGTGTAGCCGAATTTTCAGCGAAGGGCTCTGGACTATCTCCTCAAGATTCCTCTAGATTAAGAGTTGAGGTGTCACTATGGTTCTCTTGGTTGAATACAAGTGTGAGCAAATATTCCCAAACATATATTCAATTGAGCACAAGAATATCAAGCATATAAGAATGTTAACAATAAAAGCATGCAAGATATATAAATACAAGTGAGAGAGAGTATTTTAAAATAAAAGCATTGCACTTATGAAAGAAAAATTCAATAAGTATTTTAAAATATTTTTCTACTATATTTTTTTTGCTACTATTATAGATCCTCGAATAAAATTTGAAGTATGTAAATATTTACATGAAAATATTTATGAAAAAATAAATTATCCTAATTGTTTCTTAGCATGGAATGATATTGAATATTCTATAATATGCATAATTTTTATGATTCTCAATTTGAAAATAAACAATCATCCTAACCTGCATCATCATATATGCCTAAAAGTTCTTTATTATTTGGTTTATTATTTGCATCCAAAAGATCAAGAAGCTCAGAGTCGTTAAATGAGCTTCATTATTATTCTACTCATGCTATACCTCCTGAGATTGATACAAACTCAGGATTTAAAAATTTTGATATTTTGGCCGAGTGGAAATCACAGGAACTGACATATTCTGTGCTTTTCATCATGGCGCGTGATTTTCTAACCCCTCTTGCCTCTATTGTATCTTCAGAATCTGTGTTTAGTACAAGTAGACGAGTGCTGACTGATACGTGAAACAATTTAGCATCAAAAGTCATCGAAATGAGCATTTGCGAGAAACATTAGCTCGATACGGAGACGAGAAGTCAAAATAAAACAGTAGATGAAATATTGAAGACTCTCCTGAAGATGAGTGAAGAAATGAAGGTCTTTTGTATTTGTATTGTATCAATTTAAACTTCAATTTCAATTTATATACTACATTTCTAATTTTATTTTTTTATCTAATATTATTCATTTGTATATGTATCAATTTATTCAATCTATTGGATTATTAATAAAAAAAATTTACATTTACATTTTACAACTTGTATCAATTTTGTCCAAAATTGTGAGAATTTTTTTATATTTTTTTAAAAAAAATTTAGGACTTTTTAGAATTTTTAGAAGTAAAAATTTTATTCTTTTTATAAAAAACTCAGACCGCCTGGCCATGACCGAGTCCCCCTTGGGGTCCCAAGACGGGCCGCCTGAGATTTGCGAGCAGGCTTAGGCTTGGCCCGACCTAGGCTTCGACCCGCCATGTCCGTGACGAGCTCGACCTGACATGTCCCGTTTCACACCCCTAGCCACCACCCACAAAAAACTACCCTCATGAATTATGAAGGTGAAGGTATAATACAGTTCATGAAGCAAACCCAAAAAAAAAAAAATCAACAAACAGTTTATAGGATAGACAATAGGCGTGTTTGTTTCGCCGCAAAACGCCGCAAAACGCAAGTCGTAAAACTTCTTTTCCATTTTCCGTTATTTGTTTCGCTGAAAAATAAGTTGCAAAATGCAACTCTTCTTTTCCCACTTGCAGTTGCTACAGTTAAATTTGTGGTCATGTAAATCTCACTTTTACACTCATATTTTCCCACTTGCAGTTGCTACAGTTAATTTTGTGGTCATGTAACTGTCACTTGTAGTACACTTACAGTTCCAAATACTTACTCGATAATCAATATATAATTTAATATTATTAAATATTTAATATTTTAAATAGTGTTCAATTTCTTATTTAATAATTTAATTATTTTATATTTTTAATCTTTAATTTTTATTATTGTTTTTAATATAGTTTTAATATTTAATATGTTACTATTTTAATTTAATATTTTTATTTAATACTTTATTATTTTGTTAATACTTATTCCATTTTTTATTATTTTATTTAGAGTTAATATTTTATTAATATAACAATATTATACTTTAATATAAAATTACTATATATTTAATTATTTATTTTTTAATATAAAAAATTACTTTATTAATATCATAATATATCTTATTATTATATTAATATTTTATTATGTTAATATTGTAATAATAATTCAATATAATAATGCTATAATGATAATTTATTATTAAATTATAATTATATTTTACTTTGTTAATTTTATATTTCTATAATATTATAATAATATCATAATAAAATTTATATTATAATAATTTTAAAGTATTTTCAATATTATAATATTATAACTATATTTTATTATTTTTTTAAGATTTTTTAATATTTATATTTTATTAGTATTCTTAAAATTTTATTAATGTTCTTTAGATTTTCTTAAAATTTTATATTATTTATTTAGTTAATATTTTAGTAATATTTTACTATTTATACTAATATTTTATTAATATTATTGTTATAAATAAAATATTAAGATTATTAATTTTTTATCTCAAATTTATTAATACAATTTAATTTGCAATAGTATTTATAATATTTAAATCACTGCTACAGTTAATTTTGTGGTCAACTTTTCTACTTACACTTTTACATTACCAACCAAACACTGTAAACACAATATATTTTACCATTTACACTTTCACTTTATCAACCAAATACCGTAAAACACAATATACTTTTCCATTTACACTTCACTTTATCAACCAAACACCGTAAAACACAATATATTTTCTCTGCTACAGTTCACTTTTTTCATTCTCATTTTACGACTTACGACTTGCGACGTTTTGCAACGAAACAAACAGGCCCAATAATACAACCCTTGAAAGCATAAAACAGCACAAAAGATATCATTCCAATTGTTCTGAAATCTTTATCATTCCAATTTTATTCTGAAACCATCTTCTCCATGATAATGGTGAATCAATGGGAACCTCCCTTGTTGGGAAAATATCATGGATTCTTACCCTTTAGGGTTTTTTCCTCAAAGACCAATTTGTTTTCCATGATTGTATTATTATTCCTAATATAGCTAGCTCTCTCTCAATTTTCTATTCCTAATATGTTTTTAGTCTTCCATGAACCCTATTAAGGAATCAAAAGGAAACTAAAACAATTTACATTTTGCCTTGATACTTGTGCTTCCATTCATGTCCAGCTAAAAAAAAAAGGTCTAGAGAAAGGGGGGGGAAATAAATTTGATCAGTTCCATTTTTGTCCTCCTCTTCTACTAATTTAGAGAATCAGTCAACCGACTACTAGTATGTGTAAAATGAGAATAACATAAAATTCTCTCTATAAAAGCAAGATTACAAGCATGGCCAATAAACTATAGATTTCGACAAAACCCCCCAAATCTGATCCCTTTCTCCCTCTCATCTGTTGTAATATCATAACAGAACCTAAACAAATGACAAATAGAGTTAGACGATGAGTAAAAACATTTAAGCAACTGATGAGTAAAAATAAATAACGTTGGAATCCTGATATCTCAGTAATTTAAATGTCTAAGTGGCCCATATGGTAATTTCAGCAAACAGGTCAGTATCATTCCAATTTTACTGTAAGATACCAAGAAAAAATTACAAGCAGTTTTCTA
This sequence comes from Agave tequilana, assembly GCA_038442645.1. Lineage (NCBI taxonomy): Eukaryota > Viridiplantae > Streptophyta > Magnoliopsida > Asparagales > Asparagaceae > Agave > Agave tequilana. The sequence continues at coordinate 35,788 of JAVJIF010007313.1, read as the reverse complement.
ACATGAACAAGGCTGCAAGAGAGGGGTGCTAGTACAATTGGAACAGATAAAAGAAGCAAAATAGAGTGGACCTAAGCCCTCTCTCCTCGGATCCTCCTGGCGAGCTGGATGTCCTTGGGCATGATGGTGACTCTCTTGGCGTGGATGGCGCAGAGATTGGTGTCCTCGAAGAGACCAACCAAGTAGGACTCCGCCGCCTCCTGCAGCGCGGCGACGGCGGAGCTCTGGAACCTGAGGTCGGTTTTGAAGTCCTGGGCGATCTCACGGACCAGCCTCTGGAAGGGGAGCTTCCTGATCAGGAGCTCCGTGCTCTTCTGATACTTTCGAATCTCTCTCAGCGCCACCGTCCCTGGCCTGAACCTGTGGGGCTTCTTAACCCCTCCCGTCGCCGGAGCTGACTTCCTTGCGGCCTTCGTCGCCAGCTGCTTCCGGGGGGTCTTGCCGCCGGTCGACTTGCGGGCCGTCTGCTTCGTCCGGGCGCCATTGCTTTTGCTGATGATGGAATTAGACGAGGATTAAAGAATGAGAATCAGTGCTGCGGTGCGTGAGAGAAAGGGAAAATTAGGGGTCGATTTTATAAGCCAATGTTTTGGGGGGAGTTTTGAAATTTTTTGGGTGGAGGAAGAGGTTTCAGAAAAGAAGGATTGTCGATCGTTGGATTTAGCGAAAATGAAGGGTTGAGATTTATTTCATGAGGAGCACTCGGGTCGCCATCCAAGGCTGTGGCTTCCATCCAATCAAGTGATAGAAGAGATGATGAGATTGGGCCTGTTCTGTATTACTAAAAATTTGGATTGGGCCTGTGTGGTCTGTTATTAAAACTTGAGGTTGGGCTTCAGATTGTCCAGAGATGAAAACCTTTGGAACCCATATCAGGTAGGCCTAAATCGAATCGAATCGAATCGAATCAAATCCTAGTTAGGAATAGGCAGCCGGATCCGATGCTAATGCCCTCTCAAAATTCTGGAATAAAATTTAAAATTAGGGGCAGTTTGGATTCGAGGAAGTGGGTGGAAGTGAGAAAGTGGGAAGTGTCATTTCATACTTCAGCTGTCTATCAAAACATTAGAAAAGAAAAATGAAAAAAACTCATTTTCCTTTTTTCTTTTTCCTTTTACACAATCATTTCCTCCCATCAGCGAACCCACCTCTTTCAACCTATGTCGCTTGCCTCCCATCTCCAGCGAGAGACCTATCATCCATCTTCCTCAACTGGCATGCCTTCGCGCTGCCGGCAAGCTGCACGCACCCACCAAGCTGCTCTCCCTCTCCCCCCACGACAGAGCACGACAACCTCCATTACATCACTATAGTTAATTTTGTGATCATGTAAATCTCATTTGTAATACGTTGTAACTCAAAACAGTTAATTTTGTGGTCATGTAAATCTTACTTTCATTCTAATTACAGTTCAAATTTTATTTTTCATAATTAATTTTTATTTTAATATTATTTTTCAGTCAACTTTGTGGTCAACCTTTCCACTTTTACTTCCATATTACCAACCAAACGCCACAAAGATATTACACTTTTTCAATTACATTTCCTAACTACCATCCAAACACCGAAAAAGAAACACAAATTCTCATTTTTCAAAAAGAAAAAAAATCCTACTTCCTACTTCCTCAATTCCACCCACTTCCAAGCATCCAAACAAATAAATAAAAAGGAATTGAGAGTATAACCATTGTTATGCTAAAAAAACTTCATTCTAACTGTGGTACATAAAAACCGGCTTATCGTGGATCAACTCACCACATGCGAAGTTTGGGCGCTCCCCGGGAATGTTACCTGTCAGAGCACACGAAAAGAAAAACACCTTTTAGGTTAGGAGCACCAGTGTCGTACCGACTTAAGATCCTCGGGCGTGAGAATCAGTAGGTGGAATGGTAGAGAGGATTGGCAGAGGAAAATGCCAGTGTGGTGAAAGGAATGAACCGTGCAAAGAAAAACTGCAAGTGTGTTGGTAATAGAGGACTAACAGAGGAAAACTGCTAGTGTGTCTATGTATTTGTATGTGTGTATGCTTTGAGAATTAGGGCGCTCTCCTCTTCCTAAAAGAAGGACCATATATACCTGACAACGATGCTAGTCATGGAGGAAAAATTGTAGAGCTAGTATAATTGCACAATCTTCACTGTTGAATTTGTTGTAACGGTTGTGATTATTGGTGGCTGATGAGATTGCATGCTGTGGAATCTATCATTGTCCATAACTTCCCGTATTGATAGGGGCGTTACGCATTATGGACGTGGGGGAGGAAGGTGTTGCTTGAGTGTCAGCGGAGATCTTGGACGGTCTGTTGTTGGAGCTTGAGGTTTGGAGTTGGAGTCTTCAAGTCGAGGAGGACCTCAAAGTGAAAGGGACCTCGGAATGATGGAAGGCGGCTCTGGGATGGAAAGGTCTTCAGGATGGAGAATGACTTCGGGAAGGACGGATGTGGCGGAGGATGACTTTGAGGAAATTGAATTGGCGAAGACTGACTTCGGGAAGGTTGGATGTGGCGGAGATTTCGGGTTGGACTCTCAGAGTTGTGAACTTCCCGGGGAAAGTTCTTGGTAGTTGAGACACGTGTCATCATCCTGATGAGAATCAAATTTTGACCACTACAGATGCCCCCCGCTTTCTCACTTGTCAGAGTATGCGGAAGAGAATTTGGGGAAGCAAAAATACTCGGGTGGATGCTTTAAAACTCATCATGACGCTTGTGGTGACACTACTAGAAAGTCTGTCAAATTACGTCGAAAATTTGCGTCGGATATGGGTGATCGAAAATTTGACATTTGCGTCGAAATGTGCGCCGCAAATACCGTCGCTGCAATGATTGCGTTGAAAATTCAATGGAATATTGTAATTTTGCGTCAGAAAATTTGACGTAATAGATATTTCAAAAAAATAATTTTATAAAAAAATCGAGAAAGTATTTGCGTCGAACATTTGAAGCAACGGTTGAACAATTGCGTTGAATTTTCGATACAAATGGGTTCCAAAAAATAATTTAAAGAAATTTAAATTTTAATCTGCTTTGAAAATTCGACGCAATATGATTTATTTATTGAGCCGAATTTTTGACACAATTTTGTCATGTGCTTCCAGAAATATGCGGAATGCGAAAGTTGGTTTAAAAATACTGAAACTTTACTGAAAGTCATATAATTGCGTCAAATTGAATAAATTCGACGCAAAGTTGGATGTATTTGTGTCGAATAAATATTAAATTCAACGCAATTATAGGATTTACATACACATATCAACTGATATATGTATGTATAGTTACAGCAGATTTAAACTGATATAATTACATCAGATATACAAATATATTTAAAACTGACATAAACAAAATGGGCATACATAAACAAATATATATATATATATATATATATATATATATATATATATATATATATATATATATATATATAGGGAGCTGATCCTCTAAGAACGGTTCTCACGGATTTCTGTGAGAACTTTCACGTGGGTCGTCGGATCTGATAGATCAAATCAAATAAAACTAGATCTCTATCAGATCCGACGGCCCACGTGAAAGTTCTCACATGAATTCGTGAGAACCGTTCTTAGGGGATCAACTCACTATATATATATATATATATATATATATATATATATATATATATATATATATATATATATATATATATATATATATATATATATATATATATATATATAAAACAAATTCCAACCAAAACATAATAAACTCCTCCAACTACCAAACAAATCCCAACCAAACTCCTCCACCAGCATCAACCAAACATATCAATCTTCCAACAACATCAGCCAAACATATCAATTTGTGTAAAAAAATCATCAACCAAATATATCAATATGTATAAAAATCAAACAAAATAACAAACTCTCTCCCAAACTCACCTAGGCATCGTCATCGCCCCTGCTGTTAGGTTACTCGGGGCTTTGTTGACTCTCCATAAACTGGGCCATGAGCTGCTGCATATCTTTGACTCACCTTCAAACTATCGATCCTCTGATGGTCGACCTCCAACTGCTGCCTCATGACCTCTGACTCTGCCTCCTGGTCAGGACCTGCTGCTCCAGCTGGGCGGTGTAAGCGTCCCTCCTAGCAGGCCTGGTGTCTCTGAAAACATCCACGTGCAGTCCGAGCCTCGTCACACGTCCAAATGCCTCGAGAGTCGCTCGTGTGGGCGGTGCTCTCGTCACTATTTTATGCTATCGCCGTATCATAATGCTTCTCGAGTTGCACCTAAAAATTATCAAAGGCATTAAAATTATAATTAAATTTCTATCATTTTCATAAAATATAAGGATATATCAACAAACTTTTAATACTTACACCTCATAGACACGACTTGGTTGTTGACTGACTTGCCCTAGATGAGAGGAGTAGGAAGCTCGCCCTCAGGAGCATCTAGTGCTTCCATCTTCAGGAATTTCTTATTGTAGATCTCCTTTGTGTTCGTCTCCCTCCCGCGGGCCTCTCTCTATTACAAATGTAAGAAGCTTAAAAAATTAAATTAATCTTAAAAGCAAATCTGCTATAAAAACAAATGAAGATAAATTTATTCTCATAAATTTATCCTTCCACATAAAAAAAACGTCTCTACCCATCCTACTAGCAAGTCATTGGCAGCGCGAGTGGCTTTACATTTTTTTCTTCGACTACAAATTTAAAAATAAACAAATCAGTAAATGTACCGTGTATAATAATTTTAAACAAATTCATAACTTTCTTTAATTTTACCAAGTCATTCCCGTCAGCCTGACTGTTCTTTTTATATGTCGACAAGAGGTTCTTCTAAGTCTCACTATCGACTCTATCCGGTTGCTGAGAAATAGCCTCAGAAGTGCGTCACAGGGAGTGATTTTTGTTGTCGTTTCACTTTTTCCAGGTATTGTCATTGAAACCACTAGTGAATTTTTTTTTTTTGCAATCTCCCCATTGTCATTCCAAGCTAGTAGTGAAAATGTACCCTGCATATAACACAATGCACATTGGATAAAAACCTCAATAAAGTATAAACATAAGCAACAATATTAATGATCCAAATAATTTACAGCCAACTCAAGATATAATGCTTCAACCCTCCTTGAATTCATGTGGTTAGGCCAAGTCAGGGCAGGAGTAAACTCGTCGAAATGGCAGACATGCCGACTAATGTGCTTGAAGAGTGCGTCAAACTGAATGCCAAACGGGCAACCATCAATGTCAATTTGGATCAGGCCAATCGGCCTTTTTTTCTCTCTTGAACTGGCTTCTTTGCTGACTGAAAGATGATACTGCCTTTTTAAAATATGTGTTTCACAAGTATAATCTCCAGATATAAAGCAAAGTAGTCGTACAATACATATATGTAAGTCAACACAAAAATAAAGTATACAAAACATAAAGTTAAACAGTCATACAATACATGCAATTAAATCATCTCTAAAAAAAGGTATATATATGCAACTAAACCATCTCCAGACATGAAGTAAAGTAGTAAGAAAGTGGACAAAAATAGAATACATTTTTTACTCCTCCATAGGATCAATACCGTTAATAGAAGTAGACGCCACATTAGAATCGGTTCGAATGGGTATTACCTCCAAGCATTCACCTTCGGTACTTAAATCGAAGGTGTCCCTTGATTTTGTGACAATGGACACTACCAAAGGCATATAGTGTGGATCCGGTATGAAGAATGCTTGCAATACCAGAGATGGTAGAATGAAGGGACAAGTTTTCTTATCTGGCCTTGTAAAGTCAACAAGTGTGAACTCATGTTTGTTTGTCTGTTCTTATTATTATCAGCCCAGTTACACTCAAGCATAGTGATTTTCCTTTGACCCTCATTGGACAAAAATTCAATGATATATTTGATCACTCCGTAATAAGTAATATCTCCTTCCCTCAGGTCATTACATGCACATTTGTGTAGCTTATCGTCACCGCCATGACAACAACTCCGCTATTATAAGTACAGTTAGACTCTTTAGATGACTTCATGAGAAATTTGAAATCTTGTATATCAAAGCTTTTGTATGTTTTGATTTTAAATTCAGGAGACCGAGAGAGAGTTAATAGATCTGCATCTATTCCGGCCTCCCGTGCAACCTATTGAGTTAAAGATAGTTATGTAAAAAATTATTAGACTAGAACTTTGTGAAAAATATTGATAATACTTATATATTCTCGAATTATCTTTGAAATTTTTATCTTGTGTATTTTGAACAAGCCATTTATAGTTAGAAGCTCCCATTGAGAATCTATTCTTAATGATTTTCCGGTGCTGTCTGTAAAATATTAATGACATATTGAGGCAGTTCACAATTATTTAAATTTACGAAAGCTTAATATTTGTATAGTGTATCATACTCAATGTAAGGGTTACTTCGTTACAGTTAGACATGCAATGGTTATGTGCGCTATGCATTTCGGTATACGTAAGTGTCCTGTACTGAGGTTGAAAGGCACTGTATTCACCAAGAATCAAGAAAATAGAAAGTCTCGGCCTTTCTTCCTCGGCATCATGGTTATTCTTAGACTCCACATTACTCTCCATATACTGTGGGCAGTAGCGTAAGCATTCTCCCGTGACGTAGCATTCAGCTATTAAACCTCTGGCCGCCTTTTGTTTCGTACATAGGATTTTAAATAACCCAAGTACCTAAAGTTAAGTGAAGAATCCATGATATGCTAATTATATAGGAGTGAAATTAATTATAACATGTTTATATAGGAGTGAAAATGTTCATGCCCAATATAACATATTTTTTTTATTTGTACAATCATTCAGATAAAATATTGTCACGCCCTGCTTTCCAAAATACGTGAAAAGGAAGTCGCGATGAGAGTCAAGGACGTATATATGTAAGAAAAATACCCCACGTATACATGCTAAATGTAAAATAATCTGAACAAACTATATAATCACTATGATAATATGGTAACACTGCAATAACATATATAGATGTCCACATATGATATCATATGAAATGAGAATGAAATGGCAACTGGGTGTGATATATAGAGAATAAAGAAATTGCATGAATAAAAGAGAAGGAACAATACCAGAATCGAATAGAAGGAAACTCTGGGTCCTCGCGAAGCATATGAGCTCATCAACACCTGATTAATGAAATCAAACATCCAATTTGGATGTGCAAATCTAGGGAGTCAGAACTCCTAGTGAATGTGTAAGAATACGGGGAATGTGCACATGCATATAATGTGTAAGCACATGATGAATAAACTATAAAAATATTACAGGTAAGAGACAGTATGCATAACATCAATGAACAGTAATAAAATCAATCAGTAACACAATCAGATGTATAACCAGGTAATGTGTACTATCGGGTCTCTATCATAGCATACATGTATCAGATGTCTGTCATATCATGTACGTATCATGTTCAGTCTACAATGTCAATATAAGATTCAGTTTTCTTATTAATTATGTCAGCAAAAACCAATTGTCATATGCAGTAGACGCATCTCATACTACGTCTATCACATATGTCAATCGAAGTCCTAAGTTATTGAAACTGATAGGTTGGAGACATTGTCCATGCTTTAAGTGGGTCACGTACATACCCGGGACCACGACCCAGATGCCTGACGCTGAATCAGACCCTACCGTCAGGTAGTCAGTAATAGTAACAATACTCACAGTATTACTGTGGAACAATACTTACAGTAACACTATAGAACAATAAACAGATGTGATGTTTGTCGTCCACTGGAACCCTGCAGTGGAACCGTAAGTCAGCTACGCAACTTGTATCCTAGGTCCACCCAAAATACAGACGATGTCTCCTCCATCAATTTTTTCAATTCCAGTGTAAGTTATCTATTTACATTATTATTCAATTCAGTTAAAATAATCAATATCCATGTTACTAGAATACTGGGACCATACAATGACAGTAACGGTACAGTATAACAGTCAACAGTAATCGTATACACGGTGAACAATAACAGTAACAGTGGACAGTATCAGTAACCGTGAATACGATGAATAATAGAACTGTACATGATTGTTACGGTCTAACGATACTTTCTCAGTGATTTTTAGTAACATATCCTGCCTCGTCTAGTCCATATACAATCTCATCCATATGCTCTAGAATATAACAGTAACATGATCCATTAGCTCATAATCTCGATACAGTCATCGTGAGTATCAAATATCAATTTATGTCAAGGTAATCTGGTACAGCAAACCATAAATTTAATAAATCATAACTAATTCTCTCATTGTTATCAATCTATTCTAATCCTCTAAATCATCAATAACCGAGATAAAAAAATAACTGCTATCAAACTCTGAATATATATATATATTAACATCGATATCAATGAAAATCTCTCTCATAATAACTCTGCCTCTATAACTGAATAACTGAATCAATCAAGATCATGAACAACAGTCTACTAATTATCCTTGAGATCAACCTAGTCACAGATACCGAAATAAATTAAGAGTGGAACATCCTCAAGCAATATGGAATCTAGAGTACCTCTACGTCTGATAATCAACATCAACAAGATCATCAATACTCAAACAGTATAATCAGGGGTAAAATGGGGAATACTCACAAATATCAATCCAACTACATCAATCATTAGAACACTAACTAAAATCCTCTGAAAAGAATACAAACCTCATGTCAATCAACTCAGCAGTATATCCCTTCTCTACATGATCAGTATATTCATCTTTTAAGTCACTGATATATCCAGGTCCCAACATATAAAATACATAATCATCATTATCCAATCTAATTAAGATCATCATATATTTTTACTTCCATTAAACTCAATCACAAGATCCAAAAATCTATGTGACTAATCAATTATGTATATACATGCACTAGGTCAGGTCAACCCAATCTACGCCTACTCCTCAACCCAAGGTCAAGTCCACCACAATCGAGTTCACTGATCAAACCTAATGTAAAAAATATCAATCTCAGGTCAACTCTAACTCTAACTAATCAATACCAATTCAAGTATCGGTAAATCAGTCTATCGGCATAGTAATGTCATTTCTACTATCCATAATATCTAAAAGAGTTCAGGTCAGAATAATCACCAACAACTGTCGATAAATAATATACATAAGATATGTCGTCTATCCTCAAATATGAAGTAGGCCAACTAATCAGTAGATCAAATCAAGTCACAGTCTACTGTATACCACAAACATTCCTGAATCAATAAGGGTGACCAACTACCACATAAAATGACGTAGATAAATGCTCAACTGTACAAATAAAGTGAGCGCTCACTGACATTACATGAAATAATACAGGCAGTTATAGTAGTAAAGTTTATTAGACGGTCACATGAAATAATACGAATAGAACACAAATACGCATCAAAAATGGTAAATAAGAAAATAACATAAGAACAAACACTCACATGAAATGTGGTTTTAGAGTTGAATCGTTGTCTGGTCTCCATTGCATGAACCGTACGAATCTCTGGATCTTCCCATGGGTCAATCTTCAAATAGCCAGTGTATCGGGTCCATAACGAGCACCAAAATAAATCTCCCGTAACGGGTCCGGATCTCACCAAACGGGTATGTATCGCTGTACCACGCAACCAAACACATGAACTCACATGAATTTACCCCCGTACACAAACACACACCACATACATATGCGTACACACACTTATATACAAGTATACACATACATACACACCATATATGTACACATATTAATATACATACATACATATATATACTCATATACACTACATATACATATATACATGGAAACACCCAACACACACTATACATGCACACATGCATTCATAACTACATACATACACATGTAACCACATATTAAGATACACACCCTACACTTAAATAAACACCTACATATATATTATACCCATCACACATATTAATACACTTACATGCATATACCCATACATATATTAACACACACAATACACATATCTACAAATGTACCAACATATAATAATTCATGCACACCCACATGAAATATACAGAGAGGGAGGAAACTCATGGCAAGAGGGTGCTCGGGGTTTGTCGTGGAGACTCGTCGGTGGAAAGCGGAAGCCGCGGAGGATGCGGAGGCCGTCGACAGCTCGCCGGAGAAGATGCGGGCAGCCGGAGGGCTCACAAAGTTCGCCGACAGAGGGGGAGAGGGCCTACGGGAAGGGGCTGCAAAGCCACAACCTGAGGAGTGAGTGGACTACTGCTGTTTTGAGAAGATTTGTCTTGCCCAGACATCTGTACAAAATGAAAATATTTTATAAGAGTCAGCTTTTAGTTAGGGATAGTGATTGAAATGGGAAATTGTATTGTAAATAGTTTAGAAAATCTTAGTCTCGTTTTAAGGTAATCGCGTAGCAAAGGCTAGATGGGTCGATCCACAGGGAAGATGCGATGGAAGCGTTTCGGAACGGTCTTCTCTGTAATTCGCTTGGAAAAGAAAACGAGAGATTGATTAGATTTGATCAAGTTTAAGGAGTATAGTTTACTAATCATCTACCACAACCCATGGTGTTAATCTCAAAGAGTGAATATCATATTGAATGAATAAGCATCCATCCTAGGTTATTAATTGATAATCAAGCAAGATGAATAATAATGTTGGAACCCTAACTAGTGTGCACTAATAAAGATTAACCATTCGTTCATCCTAATTTCAAAGCATAGCATAAGAGAAGTTTTTTACTTAAAATTATGCTATCAAAGCTTTTAAGTATGAACTATAAAGAATCATTTAAAAAGTGCAACCTGAATTAAAGTAAACCTAATCATCGATTCATCTTCAAGAAGACCATTTTAATCCTAGAGTTTCTAACAATAATAGATATCAATCAATTCACCTTTTAAACTAAACTAGGGTTGATCGAGAGATTAGCAAACTATAAGTTTAATTTAGTTATTCATTTTTTTATTTTATTTTCAATTTTTATGTTGAATAAGAAAATTGCATGAAAACGAAAAAGAAGACAAAATATTAATCTAAGCAGAAAAATTGAATTGAATTGTAAAGAAAGATGAGTAACCTTTTATTGGATGTCACTGACCAATTACAAAGCTCCTCTCCTTCTTCAAAATATTCTTCTTCAAATAACAAAAACGAAAATACAAGAAATTTCAGAAAGAGAAAAAATCTAAAGAAAAACCCTAAGCTTCAGTCTCTGGATCCCCCCTCTCTGTTGCTCTGTAGGGGTATTTATAGGAGATATAGGAAGTATAGTCCCAGTACAACTCTTCCACGAAAACCCATAACCAACTTCATCCAAATGGCCGCGGAAATGCGGCCATAGCCGCGTTTCCGCGGCAATAGCGTGGCCAATGGCCATGCGCTTTCTTGTGTGGCCTCCTCTGATCCGTTCATCTGGGCTCCTCCTTCTGAATTCTGTATTTAAACCTTCTATCTTGAGAACTCAGGATAACTTGGGAAGCAAGTTATCACAAATCCGAATTTATAAAAGGATTTGTTCTTTATCTTTAAGCTTTTCTCCCCTTTTGTATTGCAAGCAACTAGAAGTCCATCTCATCTTATCATTTTTCTCCTCTTTTTAGCAATTAGGAGTTCTATTTTATCCTTCCTCTTCTTCCCCTAGATTTTAAATTATTAATTTAAAATCTAAGTTTAGATTATGTTAGAAAAAATAGAAGCTTCTAAATTACTACAATTAATTATGCATGTGGGCTTATGAGATTCTTGGGCTTTTGGGCTTCACTTATACTTTATTTCTTTATTTTTTTAATTACTCAAGGCCTGCACACATTAAACAATAAAACATTAGTAGCAGTGCTTAATAAAAGAATAAATAGGGAAATATGATGGTAAATGTGATGATAAATATGCACTTTATATTACCTATCACACCCCCACACTTATCTTTTTGCTCGCCCTTGAGTAAAAATTAAAAGGAAAAAGAAAAAGAAAAGAAAAACTAACCTATCCTAACTCACTTTCGTAGGCATCACGGTTGCACTTAGCACGTGCAACAAGCCGTTAAACCTCTAGGTTACCCCTAGAGGACGAGTGTTCTCTCGTGAGGGTTTTCAACGGATTATACCCACAAAATCCATAAAAGGAAAATGTTAGAGATTTAATTAATAAATTTATTTTATTATTTATTTATTTATTTATTTTGAAAAAGGAAAGAAATATTTGAAATACATTTGAAGAAACTAAGTAATCTATAAGTTTTAGGATTATCATTTATATTCATTCTTGAACTTAGTCTTTATACAATAATTTGTTATCAATTTTTGGTAAGGATTAAAATTGAATTTTTATATAGTCTCTTTCGTTACCCTAAGTCATATGCATCCTTGTGAATCTTTACTAGGGATTCTTTAACTTGGACTCTCATGCCTCTTTATTGTTATTTTCTTTAATTTTCTTTTGTATAAGTATCAAGGCTTCTTGAGGCCCTCATACCTAACTAATTGACTATTAGATGTGTTAGTACATATATAGATAATATTTTTTGGTTTTCTTAGACTTTCTAATTCACCCATGTAGCGAGCCTAAGGTCGGTGGATCCCAAACCGATCGGTTTTAGGGCACCAGGTGAGAAAATACCCCACGGACTTAAGGACTCAAGTGAACTAGGTCACAAAACCAAGGTCTTAATTTATAAAATTACCTTTAGACGTGAATACTTATGCTTCTTGAGGCACATGTATCCAGCTTAATTAGTGAACTCTATTATATTTATTTATTTTTTTCTTTATAAGGCACAAGAGTCTTTGTCTTAGAATCCTAGATGTGAAAGTGTATTAGGAATGCACATTTCATTAAGGTAAAAATGAAGACTAATTAATTATTCAATTTTTCCTCCTATACCTAAAAAATAATCCAACAATTTATTTTATTTTGACCAAGTTTTTAGAAATCCTAATCATGATTTTCCTAATTCTTAAGGTTAACTTGGATTTCTTTCAAAAGATAAGTCAAAATATTGTCTCCTTTGTCAACTATATGCATATATTTTATTTTTATTTTTATTTTATTTTTATATTTATATATATATTTTAAAAAAATTTATTATATATATATTTTATATTAAGTTAATAACCTAAGGTTAGTGAGTTATGTTAACAGCTCCCTACAATTAGTGAGTTAATTTTTTTGTATATGTTTTATATATATATTTTTATTTTTTTATTATAAGGTTAGTACCCTCCCCCACACTTATCTCATGCATTGTCCCCAATGTATGCATGTATGTATAAATGCATGAAATAAACTGGCAGAGAGGTAGAGTTACCGATACATTGGGTCAAAAAAACCCATGGCTGCGTTTGCTTCCGGTACTGATTCCAAAAATAGTTTTAGACGTTGACTATTTACCTTGAATACATTTTCATTTTTAGGGTCGTATATCTCTATGGCTCCCTGTGGAAACACGGTCTTAACAATGAAAGGCCCTGTCCATCTTGATTTTAACTTTCCAGGAAAGAGATGAAGTTTAGAGTTATAGAGTAAGACTTTTTGTCCTTGGACAAAAGTTTTTCTCGTGATGAACTAAACATAAAGAACCTTAACCCTATCTTTCATAATTTTCGCATTTTCATATGCCTCGTTTCTTAACTCCTCAAGTTCATAAATTTATAATTTCTGAAGTTCACCGGCCTTATCTAGATTAAAATTCAGCTGCTTAATTGCCCATAAGGCTAGGTGCTCTATCTCAACAGGAAGGTGGCAAGCCTTTCCAAAGACTAGTTTATAAGGAGGCATTCCTAGAATCGTTTTAAAGGCGGTCCTATATGCCCATAAGGCATCTACCAATTTGGTGGACCAGTCCTTCCTGTTTTGATTCACAGTTTTCTTCAAGATAAGCTTAACTTGCCTATTTGAAACTTCTACCTGCCCACTGGTTTGAGGATGGTACGGTGTAGATAACTTGTGTGTTATGGCATATTTTCGCATAAGAGCTTCAAAAGTTCTATTACAAAAATGTGTACCATTATCACTAATTATGGCACGAGGGGTTCCAAAGCGTGAGAAGATATTTTCTTTCAAGAATTTGATAACAACTTTATTGTCATTTGTCTTACAAGGGATGGCTTCAACCCATTTGGATACGTAATCTACAGTCAACAAGATGTATTGGTGCCCAAATGAATTAGAGAAGGAACCCATAAGATCAATGCCCCAAACATCAAAGAGTTCTACTTCTAGAATTGGATTTAGGGGCATCATATTACGTTTAGAAATCCTTCCTATCATTTGGCATCTTGTGCAAGTTTTGCAAAAGTCAAATGCGTCTTTGAGCTAAGTGGGCCAATAGAAGCCACTTTGTAGTACCTTTTCAGCTGTTTTGCGGGGACCAAAGTGTCCACCACAAGCAAATTCGTGACAAAAGGCTAGAACACTTCTAGTTTTCTCTTCGGGAACACATCTACTAATTATTTGGTCACTACAATATTTGAAGAGGTAAGGGTCCTCCCATATGAAATACCGGACTTGAGACAAGAACCGGTATCTATCCTGTTTTGACCAACTAGATGGTGTTTGGTTTGTGACTAAGTAATTAACTATGTCGGCAAACCATGGTTCCGTAGAGATAGCTAAAAGTTGTTCGTCAGGGAAATTAGCATTGATGGGCAGTTTGTTGGAAGGTGCGTTTGGCACACGAGAGAGATGGTCTGCGACGACATTTTCGACACCCTTTTTATCTCGAATTTCGAGATCGAATTCTTGAAGGAGGAGGATCCAACGAATGAGTCGGGCCTTCGCATCCTTTTTGAGCATTAGGTATCGAAGTGCAAAATGGTCGGTGAATATCGTGGTTTTGGTCCCAAGTAGGTATGGGCGGAATTTCTCTAAAGCGAACACTATTGCCAAGAATTCTTTCTCGATTGTAGTATAGTTCACTTGGGCATCATTGAGTATCCTACTTGAATAATAGATCACGTGTTGCTTGTTATCTTTGCGTTGTCCTAAGACAGCGCCTATCGCAAAATTGGAGGCATCACACATGATCTCAAAGGGTTTGGACCAGTCCGGAGGTGAAATGATAGGTGTAGAGATAAGTTTCAAATTTATCTTCTCCTATGCGCTACTACACTTATCATCAAAGATGAAGGGCACGTCTTTGGCTAAAAGGTTTGTAAGGGGTCTAGCAATTTTGTTAAAATCCTTAATGAACCTACGGTAAAACCCGACGTGCCCTAAGAAAGAACGAATGTCTTTCACGCATCGTGAAATTGGGAGTTTGGCTATGATTTTCACTTTAGACTTATCCACTTTGATCCCTTTCCTAGATATCTCATGACCTAGGACAATCCCATGCTGCACCATACAGCGGCACTTTTCCCAATTTAGAGGCAAGTTCTTTTCGGTGCACCTTTTTAGCACTAGCTCTAAGTGATGTAGACATTGGTCAAACGAGTTTCCATAGACGGAGAAGTCATCCATGAAGATCTCCAAGAAGCGCTCGACCATGTCGGAGAAAAGGCTCAACATGGAACGTTGGAATGTGGCGGGGGCATTGCATAGGCCGAAAGGCATTCAGCGATAGGCAAACGTCCCAAATGACACGTGAACGCTGTCTTTTCTTGGTCCTCCGGGGCTATTGAGATTTGGTTGTACCCTGAGTAACCTTCCAAGAAACAGTAATACTCATGGCCGCTAATCGTTCCAGCATTTGGTCAATAAATGGGAGGGAGAAATGGTCTTTTCTAGTAGCGGCGTTCAACTTGCGATAGTTTATGCATACTCGAACCTTGGTAGGTAGTCGTGTTTGCACTAACTCTTGCTTGTCATTTTTCACCACAGTAAAACTGGACTTCTTAGGGACTACGTGCACTGGGCTGACCCATTGGCTATCAGAAATGGGATAAATGATCTCATTATCCAACAGTTTCATTATTTTACCATGTATAGCCTCTTGCATGAGCGGGTTTAGCCTACGCTGTGGGTCCCTCTTCGGTTTAACCCTTCATTTAGATAGATTCTATGCTGGACTATTTTAGGGCTTAGTCCCTTGATATCGGCCATAGTCCAACCAATGGCTTCCCTATGTCTCCTAAGGGTTGCCAATAGGTCTTCCTCTTGCCTATTAGTCAAATTGAAGGCAACTATGACTGGTAACGTCTCTTGTTCACCAAGGTAGGCGTACTTAAGATGTTTAGGTAAGGTTTTTAACTCTAAGGAAGGAGGTGGCTCATGGGTGTAGGTGTTAAGCTTAAATTCTCCATCTCCATAGAACTTGGACTGGCTGCCCACTCAATCTCATCAAGGTTAAGATCACTAGATTCTAACTCTTTCTCATCCTTTGATTCTAGTGTGATCTCCTCTTTGTGCTCACTAGTCATATTTTCAATGAAGTTGACCTCAAAGGGTTGGTCGTTTATATTGTAGGGGTGTTTACCTAAGTTGAAAACATTGACTTCCTTGGTCATGTTTCAAAAGTCAATCTCATGAATCCGTTTCTACAATTTATGATTGTGTTAGCGGTTGCTAGGAACGGACGTCCTAAGATGACGGGAGTTTGGGACCTAGGATTAGACACAGGTTGTGTCTATAAAACAATGAAATCGACTGGGTAAATGAATTCTCCTACACGTATAAGGACATCATTAATTTCTCCCTTTGGAACTTTAATTGATCAATCAGCTAATTGGATCGTAATTTGAGTTGGGTTGAGTTCGCCTAAGCCAAGTTGCTGATATACAGAGAAGGGAAGCAAATTAATGCTTGCTCCTAAATCGAGGAGTGCTCGACTAATTTCAGCTCGACCTATTGTGTAAGAAATGGTGGGGCAACCAGGGTCCTAGTACTTGACTGGGATCTGGTTGGACAATATGTTGGCCCAAAGGCCCTTCACTCTAATTTTGATGATGATCAACTCATGTAGTTATTGTACTAATGATTTTGTGTTTAATTAGTGATAGATTTGTTATCAAGATCTTAGTAGGTGTGGAGTTTCAACAAAGGATTTAAAGTCAAATTTTGGAGCTAGCACCGGTTGATTCACGAGCCTATGCATCAAGAGCACATCAAAAGTTGAGCTCGTTGGATCGTGTTTGGACCAAGTCAAGAAGATGAGAAGACTTCAAGGGAAGACTTCAAGATCAAGACTTGTGTCTAGGTATAGATTTTTATTTTTAGATAAAATGTAAAGGATAGAATAGTTGGTGGATTGCTCAAGTATTTATCACACACACACTCTTGATTTAGTTGTCTTTTCATAAAAGAATTTTAGAAAAGACTTTCATTTGAAAAATACTATTTTGGTTTTTGGTGTTTTCTTATATACATGTTTTAAACCAAAACCAAGTTTTATGCTTAATATCAAAAACATAGATATTTCATCTTAATTGTGTAGTGGATCATATCCATACACACTATGCTTTAATGAGTTCAAAATATCTTGTTTTTGTATTTGGTAAAGTTTTGAAAAAACAAGTTTTAGAAAAATACAAGTTTTCAATTGAGCCAATATTTCCATATTACAAAAATAGTCCAAATCTTTTATAACATGCCTTGATTTTGTGCAAGCATGTTTGTTTATCAAAGTATATTGGTAAAACTATTTTTGTAAATTTTTCAGTATTTTATGGGATTTTATTTGAACCAAAAAGACCATGTTTTAAATCCCTAAGTTTTCTGATCTGGCTGTAGCCGGTCGACCGACGTACACAGACGTGCACGCCAGTTCTGTAGGATGGCCGGCCGACCGACCCGGTCGACCGTCCAGAGAGCTATGCTCTCTGGAAAGGCCCCGGACGGCCGGGCGGCCGACCGGACAGAGAGATTGCTCTCTGTATCCTGGCCCGGTCGACCGATGGCTCAAACGGTCTGAAATATGACCGTTGGCCGGCCGACCGGACGGTCGACCGTTAGGCCTGACAGACCCCAACGGCTAGTTTTTCTGAGCCTATATATTTGGGGGTTTGGGCATTGTTTTTGACCAAGATTTTAGGAGAGCTTTCAAGCCTGTTTTTCTTATCCTTTCAAAAGGTTTTTTCCACATATTTGAGAGCAAATATTTCCAATCAAAAGGAGAGTTTATTAAGAGTGATTAAAAGTGAATTCTTTGAGTTTTCCTCCACCATCTCAATCCTTGTTTTCTCACACAAACACTTGAGCTATCCATTGCTATTCATCTTATAGGAGTGTTGTAGTGAGATAGTTTTTAGGTGATCAAAGTGTTGTGATCACCAAAGACTTGTTCTTGTTTCTTGAGGAGGCGGACGAGTGTGTTCGCGGTTGTTTAGAGTTCGTGTGTGAACTTTGGTTTGAGGTGCGGCCTCAGCGAGCTAGTGAGCTTGCGTGTGTACGGGACTAGAGAGTCCGAGGGTTTGTAGGTGTTGCGGCACCGAGGAGTGATCCATTGGGATCAAGCATAGTGGAAATCCTTCGTGTGTCGAAGGCGGGGATGTAGAGCAAGTGTGCTCGAACCTCGAAACAAATTCCTTGTGTTTGCGATTGCTCACTCCCTCTCTCTTTGTCTCTTTTATATCTTGCATGCTTCTATTGTGTTTATCTTTACATGCTTGATATATATTTTGTGCTCATATTGATATACATGCGTGGGATTGTTTGCTAACACTTGTATTCAACCAAGAGAGCCAACGCGGCACCTCAACCCTTATCTAGGGGAATCTAGAGGAGTTTGTCCAGAGCCCTTCACGGGAAATTCGGCAACACTCTTGTGTTATACGTGGTGTTTAGTGTAAGAGTTTAGTTTAGGTCATAATAGTTTTTAATTCCGCATTATTTGTCATTTAGTGACCATTAGATTAGCCATCACCTATTCACCCCCCTCTAGGTGAACTTACAATTGGTATCAGAGCCAAGTGCTCTTGATTTGGGTCTTACAACCTAGAGTTAAAGATCCTCATTTTTAGGCTAATCACTATTTTTGTACACACACAATGGATTTCATGTCACCACCCACTTTTGACATTCTTAACATCCAAATTTGGAAGGTTAAGATGTCTTTGTACCTCAAAGCCCTAGGCATTCATGTTTATCTTGCCACAACTAATGATGCATATTGTTTAAATGGCAAGAACATTAAGGCTTATGCAAAAGCCCTTCATGCTCTAAAGTCAACCCTAAATGATGAATATTTATCTAGGGTTTCTAACATTGAATCGGCTTTTGTAGTTTGGAACATCATCACCTCCCTTGGCGAAAAGGATTTATATTATGCCGGGAGCGATTCGGACGTTGGAAGCGACACCTCCAACATGTGCTATATGGTCCAAGGGGATAACCCCCTTTAGGTAACTACCGAATCCGAGGTAGAAGATATTGACATGTCATATGATGAACTTGCTTCATTTTGTCAACAACTATTAGAGAAATATGACATGCTTAAGAAAGAAAATAAAAATTTGAAAAAGAATTTTGATTACATACTTAATGAAAAAGATTCATTAGAAAATAAGGTTGCATGCATTGAAAAAGAGAATGATGATTTGAAAAATGAGAATATTTCCTTGATGTCTAAATTGAATGATTTATGTGAAGGGAATATGTCTTTGAAAAATGAAATTATTTTGGTGGAAAAACAGAAGGAAGTCGTTTTTCAAGAAAATAATACTTTGAAAAGAAAAATGTTTGAAAAAGAAAAAGAAAAAGAAAATATTTCTAAAAAGACTAAGAAAAATAGTTTTATATCTCATCATGCTTTGCATGCCACCACTAATGAGATTAATGTTTTAAAAAATAAAATGAATTGTTTGAGCTCCACTTTGAGCTCATGTGCATTTAATCATTCTAGGTTGGAGTCTATGTTTTCAAAGAAACAAACTCCACACATTCATGCACATCATCATCCACATCATGCTTATGTTGCACGTCATGACCACAAACACACTCATAAGCATTCTAAGGTGTACACTTGTACACATTGTGGCCGCAAAAGCCATTTAGCAAAGTTTTGTTATGATAGGATACATCATTTAAATTTTGCTAATCATAAAAATTTTTGGGTTCCTTACAAGACTAACCCCAAAGGACCCAAGAAAATATGGGTACCAAAATCCTCACCTTTTGTTTTTGATGTAGGTGAGGGCTCTCACAAGCCGTGAGAGATTTGGTGCCTTGATGGTGGATGCACATGGACTAGAAGGACATACATTTGATGCATCGCTATCAAGGAGGTTTGGTGGGACAACCACCGTGTTTGGAGCTTTGGAGTATGGTTGGTAACTATCTTTAAACTCCTAATTTATTTACATGCTTATTCATTTGTGATATCATATAGCATGTTCATGTTTTATGTTTTTTTTGTGCTTCATGTGGTATAAACTAGGTTAAATGTAGATTTTATCAAAACTTGCATATATACATATACAAATAGTGAGAACAAATTGATTCATATATGTTTGCACTTCATGCTCATTTGTACCCACTATATGCACATGTATAGTCTAGTTTTGATGATTCTCTCATTTACACTTGTTTTGCCTATTTTCATATTTTACTTCATGTATATGCAATTTTTATTCAAATCTAATAAATATACATGTATACCCGTGAGTCTCTTGCCTTCATGCAAATACCTTTAATAGACTCTTTTATGTTTAGGATATGTATGCGTATTGTTAGGATTGGATAAATCATACATATACCTAGAAGTGTATTGTTTTTAATGAAAAATAAATTTTCATGTTTTGTTTGATAAAATAAAATGAATAATTTGTTTTGATCATTTTGAGCCTTAATGACTATTTTCATGAAAATGCTATATACATGATTCTTGTACACTCATACTTCATTTATTTTGTCATGACTTTGATTCATGAACACTTTTTTTTAGCTTTATCGATTCGAGTGTCAATTCTTGTGTATTTGGTATGACTCATGAAAAACATATGTTTTGGTTTCATGTTTTTTGAAGGATCTTTAACTAGTTTTTCAAAAATTAATTTAACTAGTTATTTATTCTTCAATGTTTATGAGATATACACATGATCCTTTTATTGTTTCAATTGGTATCATTGAATCATTTCAATTGGTATCAATTTGACTCTATATTTGTATATACTCATTTTGTTTTATTATATATGTATGTATCAATGTCAATTGGTATACTCTTTTTTTTCATACATATATATGATTTTCATGTGCTTAACTTTAAATAGCTTTATTGCCATTTTCATGATGCCATGTTCCACATAACACTAGTGCACTCAATTCTTTTGAATATTTTCTCATGAGTATGGTTTCATGAGTTTTATATGGACTTTATGGATATTAGAGTGTTTTAGTGCCATGTGATTTACACATATTTCATGAAAAACATTTTTATTTTATTCCTTAATTGAAGGATTCCGTACTAGTTTTTTAAACATTTTCATTTAACTAGTTCGAATTCTTCATGTGGTAGATTATATGATGTATACACTTAAGCTTAATTCAAATCTTATTTTTTTCAAGCTTATGCATTAGTTTTTAAATTGGTATCAATATGGTTGATCATTACTATTGATCACTATTGATCATTTTTAAAATTGATATCAAAATTCAAAATTTGTTTTATTGAGAGAATTCAAAATTTTGTTTTATAAGATAAAATTCAAATTTTTTAATTTATATTGCCTATATGCAAGGAGAGCTTAACATCTCTTCTACATATAGATTCATGTTGAGTGTATCTAGTATTGAGGAGCTTGACATCTCTTCTTTATGGGATACACGTGTGTAGGGGGAGCTTCACATCTCCTCTTATGCATTACATAATATGTGTTATGTGAATTGGGGCTTATCATCCCTTCTTCATGTAATGCATATGTGTAGGAAAGTTAACTTAGCGTCTTCCTCTTCATGAATGTATATCGCATATATCCTTTATTGATTGGTTTGTGTTTTACCCCTTATTTGATTTCTTTGTTTATGACAAAAAGGGGGAGAAAAATATGTTTTTTTTTACTTTAATCCCTTTGTTGATGATTGATAAAAAGGGGGAGAAGAATTTGAGGTTTATATGCATGTTGAGTAATATTTATGTTTATGCATATATGTTTTGTTTTGCAAATAGGAGAAAAAGATTTATTTTGTTTTATCTTCATTCATTTGCATACATGTTTATGTGCTTTATTGTCATACCCAGTTATTTCTTGTGATGCATGAGTTAAAGGGGAGCTTCTTTGAAGCTTTACTTTAATCCATGCATATATAACTTCATGAGTCTTGTCATCATCAAAAAGGGGGAGATTGTTGGCCCAAAGGTCCATCACTCTAGTTTTGATGATGATAACTCATGTAGTTATTGTACTAATGATCTTGTGTTTAATTAGTGACAGATTTGTTATCAAGATCTTAGTAGATGTGGAGCTTCAACAAAGGATTTAAAGTCAAGTTTTGGAGCTAGCACCGGTTGATTCACGAGCCTATGCATCAAGACCACATCAAAAGTTGAGCTCGTTGGATCGTGTTTGGACCAAGTCAAGAAGATGAGAAGACTTCAAGGGAAGACTTCAAGATCAAGACTTGTGTCTAGGTATAAGATTTTTATTTTTAGATAAAATGTAAAGGATAGAATAGTTAGTGGATTGCTCAAGTATTTATCACACACACACTCTTGATTTAGTTGTCTTTTCATAAAAGAATTTTTAGAAAAGACTTTCATTTTGAAAAATACTATTTTGGTTTTTGGTGTTTTCTCATATACATGTTTTAAACCAAAACCAAGTTTTATGCTTAATATCAAAAACATAGATATTTCATCTTAATTGTGTAGCGGATCATATCCATACACACTATGCTTTAATGAGTTCAAAATATCTTGTTTTTGTATTTGGTAAAGTTTTGGAAAAACAAGTTTTAGAAAAATACAAGTTTTCAATTGAGCCAATATTTCTATATTACAAAAATAGTCCAAATCTTTTATAACATGCCTTGATTTTGTGCAAGCATGTTTGTTTATCAAAGTATATTGGTAAAACTATTTTTGTAGATTTTTCAGTATTTTATGGGATTTTATTTGAACCAAAAAGACCATGTTTTAAATCCCTAAGCTTTCTGATCTGGCTGTAGCCGGTCGACCGACCCGGTCGACCAACGTGCACAGACGTGCACGCCAGTTCTTCAGGATGGCCGGCCGACCGACCCGGTCGACCGTCCAAAGAGCTCTGCTCTCTGGAAAGGCCCCGGACGGCCGGGCGGCCGACTGGACAGAGAGATTGCTCTCTGTATCCTGGCTCGGTCGACCGCCCGGTCGACCGATGGCTCAAACGGTCTGAAATATGACCGTTGGCCGGCCGACCGGACGGTCGACCGTTAGGCCTGACAGACCCCAGCGGCTAGTTTTTCTGAGCCTATATATTTGGGGGTTTGAGCATTGTTTTTGACCAAGATTTTAGGAGAGCTTTCAAGCCAGTTTTTCTTATCCTTTCAAAAGGTTTTCTCCACATATTTGAGAGCAAATATTTCCAATCAAAATGAGAGTTTATCAAGAGTGATTAAAAGTGAATTCTTTGAGTTTTCCTCCACCATCTCAATCCTTGTTTTCTCACACAAACACTTGAGCTATCCATTGCTATTCATCTTATAGGAGTGTTGTAGTGAGATAATTTTTAGGTTATCAAAGTGTTGTGATCACCAAAGACTTGTTCTTGTTTCTTGAGGAGGCGGACGAGTGTGTTCGCGGTTGTTTAGAGTTCGTGTGTGAACTCTTGGTTTGAGGTGCGGCCTCGGCGAGCTAGTGAGCTTGGGTTGTGTACGGGACTAGAGAGTCCGAGGGTTTGTAGGTGTTGCGGCACCGAGGAGTGATCCATTGGGATCAAGCATAGTGGAAATCCTTCGTGTGTCGAAGGCGGGAATGTAGAGCAAGTGTGCTCGAACCTCGAAACAAATTCCTTGTGTTTGCGATTGCTCTCTCTCTCTCTCTCTCTCTCTCTCTCTCTCTCTCTCTCTCTTTGTCTCTTTTATATCTTGCATGCTTCTATTGTGTTTATCTTTACATGCTTGATATATATTTTGTGCTCATATTGATATACATGCGTGGGATTGTTTGCTAACACTTGTATTCAACCAAGAGAGCCAACGCGGCACCTCAACCCTTATTTAGGGGAATCTAGAGGAGTTTGTTCAGAGCCCTTCACGGGAAATTCGGCAACACTCTTGTGTTATACGTGGTGTTTAGTGTAAGAGTTTAGTTTAGGTCATAATAGTTTTTAATTTCGCATTATTTGTCATTTAGTGACCATTAGATTAGCCATCACCTATTCACCCCCCTCTAGGTGAACTTACACAATAGCTCACTAATATTAGTGGCTAGAAAAACCTTCTTAGGCACATTTGTCTTTCTTTTCTTGGTGCATATGTCCTTAAGGAATTTGGCATAACTAGGGACATGTTGGATTGCATCAAGAAGTGGTATATTAAGCCTAACTTGATTAAACACCTAGAGTAGTTTCTCCATATGTGCATTATTATTACTCCTAAGCCTATTTGGAAATGGGACTATAGGTTGGTGCACTTGTTTTGCTGACTTATCAACTTCAGTTTTTTTAGAGTTTTGTGGAGATGGAGTGGAACTAGATGGAATGGACAATTGAGCTGGGTCCTGTGGCATGGATACTCGATTATCAATTTGTTTCCCTGATCTCAATGTATGAACCAAGTTACACCGGTTTGGGTCTTGAGCCTCATTGGCTTGCCTAAGATTCCTAGGGTTTGGCAATGGTTGACTTAGTAGAGTTCCCTTTTGTCTTTCTTATTGATTTAGTTGCATCTCTATCCTAATCAAGACTTGAGCTAGTGTGTCTTGGCTCTTAACTAGAGTATCCACCTTTCTTTTCATATTGGAGAGTCTTGTTTTCATATGTGAATTTTGGAAAGAAGGTGGAGGATTTTGGTTGGGATAATTTTGTTGATAAAGAGATTGTTAAAAATTGTTGGAGAATTTAGGCCTTGTGTGATCATTGTTGTTTGGGCCCCATGAGAAATTTGGGTGATTTCTCCAATCGGGATTATAGATGGACGAATATAGATTGTTAGCAGGCCTTGTGAAGGCCGCACTCATATGCTCAGGCAAAGTTTGATGAGCTATAAAGACGGGACATTCTTCGAACACATGGTTCATGTCTTGACAATAAGTACAGCCCGCCGAAGGTGTTGGGTTGACTTGGTTCACTGAGACTAGTTCTTTAGTTTCAAGAGCTTCTAGTCTTTGCATCACAGCAGCTAGTTTAGCTTCGGTAGCTATGTTAGCCTCAATGGAATGGACACCTCCTTTAGAAGAGCTAGGGTCATTAGTCCTAAATTTTTCTGGAGTTGGTTCCCATTGAATGGTATTATCAGCCAATTCTTCATATAATAACCATCCTTCTTCTTCGTTCTTTTTCAAAAATCCCCCTTGGCACATGGATTCTAATAGGGTTTTTGTTTGATATTCTAATCCATCATAAAGAGCTTGGCAAAGTCACCATTTCTCTATCCCATGGTGAGGGCATTGGGCAAGGAGGTCCTTAAAACGTTCGAAGTACTTCAAAAAAGGTTCATTAGCTGTTTGCTTAAACTGCAAGATGCTTTTCTTAATTAGTGCAGTCTTGTGAATGGGATAAAACTTCTTTAAGAAGGCTTTGACGAAATTATCTCATGAGGATATGGAACCGCCTCTAGACTGTAGAGCCATTTCTTTGCTAAGTCTTTCAAAGAGAATAGGACAAACCGTAATTTGATAACATCTACTCCTAGGCTGGGTATTTTCATCATTAGACATACTTTTTCAAATTCCCTTATGAAAATGTATACATCCTCGGATTCAAGTCCATGAAATTTGGGAAGAGTGTTGATGTATTGTGGTTTGAGCCCAAATTGGTCAACACCTTCATCGGGTAACTGAATGTAAGATAGAAGAGAGGTCCTAATAGGATAGAACCTATCTTGCAGTGTGGTGGTTGTGCCATGTGTGAATCGGGTGTTTGTTCGGGTGGTGAACTAGTCCTAATTAGTCTAGATGTGACTGGGTCTCTCGACCAAGCTGACATGCACAGTTAACAAACAAGTTCACCCAATCAATTAAGAAAGAGAAAAAATAATCAAAAATCCTATTCTAGGGTAAGCCTTGACCTAGACGACTCCTAACTTTAGACTGTCTTTAGGAGGTATATTGTCGACCTTAACCACAAGTTAATCGGCCAGGTAGGTGGCAAGATCGGTGGGAGGTTATCCGTCAAAGACGTTCCTTAATTAAGTAACCACCAATCTTCGGGCTTTCGGCCCTTAATCCCCTTCCTAGGCACCGATTTGGCGAGAGTTAATTTCGAACAACTTCCTCCTTCAGCCAATCTCCTAATGAGTCCGAGTTAACCTAAGGCCAACATCTAGTCAGTTTTTATTTTAGGGTTAGGGTTGTGAGTGCGACGGAGATGATTTGTGGGCCAAAGAAGGGTGATGAAATCCCCACCTTATCTTGTTTATGGGATTTCCCTTAAATTGATTTAGTGCACATGTAAAGCAATAAACAAGAATTCACTCAAAAGCAATAAATTAACCAAAGGTATTTCCTAATCTGTTGCAATGCGAACGTATCTTATCGCCAACACTCTTCAACAGAAATTAAAGAAAATTTAAAGAGACACGTGCCTATGATGCAAGAGTCTAAAATATATTTTTTTTATTAATCAACTAATAGGTTACTATTAATTAGTTAGCAGTATGCATGGTGATCATAGAGAAAAATTATCAAAGCAGTAAACAGAACATTGCAATTTGCAGCAATCTGTAAAATTTGGGTTAGTAGTTCCCTACTATAACCGCGGAAACGCGGCTATTGCTGCGTTTGCGTGGCTAAATAGTAGCCTCTGTTTCTCTGCCTTCTAGGGCAGAGGCACAGAGTTTCTATATGTCCTTAGCTGCAATTATAGTTCCTGTTCTCTGATCCTGCAAATAGAAAGAAAAAGAAGAATTAGTTTTTGAGAATATCGTGTCGTTCCTTCCCTGGCAACGGCGTCAAAATTTTGATTGAAACAGAAAATTATATTGTAAATAGTTTAGAAAATCTTAGTCTCGTTTCAAGGTAACCGCGTAGCAAAGGATAGACGGGTCGATCCACAGGGAAGGATGCGATGGAAGCGTTTCGGAACGATCTTCTCTGTAATTCGCTTGGAAAAGAAAACGAGAGATTGATTAGATTTGATCAAGTTTAAGAAGTATAGTTTACTAATCATCTACCACAACCCATGGTGTTAGTCTCAAAGAGTGAATATCATATTGAATGAATAAGCATCCATCCTAGGTTATTAATTGATAATCAAGCAAGATGAATAATAATGTTGGAACCCTAACTAGTGTGCACTAATAAAGATTAAACATTCGTTCATCCTAATTTCAAAGCATAGCATAAGAGAAGTTTTTTACTTAAAATTATGCTATCAAAATTTGTAAGTATGAACTATGAAGAATCATTTAAAAAGTGCAACCTGAATTAAAGTAAACCTAATCATCGATTCATCTCAAGAAGACCATTTTAATCCTAGGGTTTTTAATAATAATAGATATCAATCAATTCACCTTTTAAACTAAACTAGGGTTGATCGAGAGATTAGCAAACTATAGGTTTAATTTAGTTATTCATTTTTTATTTTATTTTCAATTTTTATGTTGAATAAGAAAAATTGCATGAAAACGAAAAAGAAGACAAAATAATTAATCTAAGCAGAAAAACTGAATTGAATTGCAAAGAAGAATGAGTAACCTTTTATTGGATGTCACTGACCAATTACAAAGCTCCTCTCCTTCTTCAAAATATTCTTCTTCAAATAACAAAAATGAAAATACAAGAAATTTCGAAAAGAGGAAAAATCTAAAGAAAAACCCTAAGCTTCAGTCTCTGGATCCTCCCTCTCTGTTGCTCTGCAGGGGTATTTATAAGAGATATAGGAAGTAGAGTCTCAGTACAACTCTTCCACGAAAACCCGTAACCAACTTCATCCAAATGGCTGCAGAAATGCGGCCATGGCCGCGTTTCCGCGGCAATAGCATGGCCAATGGCCACGCGTTTTCTTGCGTGGCATCCCCTGATCCGTTCATCTGGGCTCCTCCTTCTGGATTCTGTATTTAAACCTTTTATCTTGAGAACTCGGGATAACTTGGGAAGTAAGTTATCACAAATCCGAATTTATAAAAGGATTTGTTCTTTATCTTTAAGCTTTTCTCCCCTTTTGTATTGCAAGCAACCAGAAGTCCATCTCATCTTATCCTTTTCCTCCTCTTTTTAGCAATTAGGAGTTCTATTTTATCCTTCCTCTTCTTCCCCTAAATTTTAAATTATTAATTTAAATTCAAGTTTAGATTATGTTAGATAAAATAGAAGCTTCTAAATTACTACAATTAATTATGCATGTGGGCTTATGAGATTCTTGGGCTTTTGGGCTTCACTTGTGCTTTATTTCTTTATTTTTTTAATTACTCAAGCCCTGCACACATTAAACAATAAAATATTAGTAGCAGTGCTTAATAAAATAATAAATAGGAAAATATGATGATAAATGTGATGATAAATATGCACTTTTTACTACCTATCAGATAGCCTAGCCTTTTCCTAGGTATTTCCATCTATTCCAATAAAAATATAAAAGCTATGACATCAAACATAAAGAATGCACATCTCCTTTTGCAACTTCACTTAATAAATTTTAGCATTTAATCTGCCATTTATCTTCTAGAAGATCAGCTTAAGAAACTACTCTTCTGGATATAGGACGTAAATATTTATTTGGCATTGCTAAGGAAGATGTGCTAAAAACCAACATAATGGGAGCAAAACTTCAAAAATGAGCAGGACTGGGGTATGGAAAGACAAGATAAAACAATGCACCGCAAACTTAAGAGTTTTATTATGAATATAGACAAAGCCAGAGAAAAGCCTAACAACGTCATTTGCAGTCTCCTCTGTTTCATTCAGCAAAAGCATAACCTTTGTGGCGGTTGAGAAGCCAGCCAAGGGAGGAGGTGGTGGTGTGTAGGGATTGCTCGGCCAGGGGGCATACGGAGATGATCGTGGGCTGGGCGGTAAGGAGGATGGGCCAGGCCATGGGAGATCACGATTATGGTGGTGTGCCCGCGCTCCGACGATGATCGGGGCTCTCGCCGGAGAAAGGGAGACCGGCTAAGGGAGTTTTCAGGCCAAGAGGGAAAGGCTTAGGGGGTTCAGTGGTGAGGAGATGCTCCGACAATGGCGGATCCTGACGGATGGTGGCATGGAGGTCACGGAGAAGACTGACAGCTCCGAGGGTTGTGGTCGGTGGTGGGAGCCCGGGCTCGGCCTTGGGGTTGGAGGTGGAGTGTGGTTGTGGATGGGGGAGGAAAATGGAGATGGAGTTGATTAATTAAGGTTAGATTAGGATTTAATAAGATGATTATATAGGGTAGATGGATATAATGGGTTGTGGGTTAGAGTTAATGGGTAAATGGATTATCGGGATAAGGGTATTATGTTTAGACAAATGGCTTATTACCAATGAGATTGAGCTAAGGAGAAAGAAATGCAATAATAATAATAATAACAACAACAACAATAGTAATAGTAATTAGCAATTAGTAACATTATTAAATAATAATATTAATAACACATAAAGCAACTTATCATATAATATCTACAAATAATTGAATATTAATATCACTAATAATCAAAAAAATGTCATAAATTAAGTTTATTAATACTAATAAAATAATAAGTATGGTAAAATAAATATTCAAAAAAAAATAAAAACACAGTATTATAAAATAGGGATATTACAAATGTTCTCTGCACCACTAGGATAAGTAAGATAGTCGAACATGCTCCTATCGGACAAGATAGAGTAAGCAGGGAAGTCATTGATCATCCACATAAGCTTTGCTCGCATACGAAAGTATTGTTTCGTAGACAATTCCAAGTTGGTATCCATGGCCCTGACAATATTCAACTTCTCTATTAATGGCTGCAAGTAGGCGTCGATATTGTATTTCGGACCTGTAGGACTCTAAATAAGTAGTGACATCATCAATAAAGACCGTTGCATGCACAATCCCGAAGGCAACTTGTAAACCATTAAAATGACGAGACATATACCGTAATTGATATTTAAGTTTCCAAATAAATTGAACTCATCAGTAGACAACCCTACCCTGACATTGCACGGTTCCAGCGAGTACTACACATACTTCTTGTCAAAATCTTTCTATGCATCTAAATTGGCAGGGTGCCTTAGGATCCCATCGTCACGACGCTCCTCCGCATGCCACCTTTGTCCTTTGCAGTGTTCTTCATTGCATAGAGTTTTTGGAGCATTGGAATCAGTGGGAAATGCCTTAGTACCTTTTTAGATGTTTTTTTCTTCATTTTTTCAATGAAGAAGCCTTACTAGGTTTCCATCTAGGCATATTGCACACCTTGCAAGCTTTCAAGTTTTTGTTTTCCTTCTAGAACAACATGCAATCGTTTTAGCATGCATCAATCTTCTTGTAATCATACCCCAACGCTCTAATAAGTTTCTTAGTCTCGTAGAAGGAGTCTGGTTTATTTATGTCAGGGAATGCATTCTTTAGTAAATACTGGGTATAATAGAGTATGTAATTCTTTAACCTTCATGAAAATCATCTATCTCCGAGGAAGAAACATCAGTTGGGTCATCGCCGGTCATATCACTGGAGCCCTTGTCAACTAGATTTTGTAAAAGTGAACTAAACAGACCATGACAGTTGACACCACCATTGGAGATAGTGGTGGTGGCGATGGAGGGAAGGGAGGAGATGGCGACGGGAAGAAGGGATGGTGAGGTAGGGGAGGAGAGAGGAAATGGCAGAGGAGAGAGGGATGGCAGGGTGGGTGACTTGAGGGAGGGGCGGGGAGGGAGGGGGAAGATGGCGGGGGAGGAGAGGGACGTAGATGGCAACGAGGAGAGGGGAGGGGCGGGGAAGGGAGGAGGCGGCTGGGGGAGAGGAAGGGAGGGGGAGAGAGGAGGCGGTAGAGAGAGGGAAGGGAAGAGGGAGATGACGGTGGAGGAGGGAGGAGGCGAAGGTGGAGGAGGTGATGGTGGCGGAGGAGGGAGGAGATGGCGGCGGGGAGAGGGGATGGCAGGGTGGCGGAGGAAGGGAGGGGATAGTGGGGTAGGGACACTTGGGGGAGGGGCACGGAGGAAGGAAGGAGATGGAGGGGTAGGGGAGGGCGGAGAGGGCGACGGTGGGGGTGGAGGAGGGCAAGGAGGAAGGAGATGGCAACGAGGAGAAGGGAAAGAAGAAATGACATTCGGCTAATCTCGGGCACGATTTAGAGTGTTTTATTGCGTCAAATATTCGACATAATAATATAATATTGCGTCAGATATTTGACACAAAATTTTGGCAATTTTTTTGCGGGAAATATATATTTGTGTCATAAACTCGACGCAATATTATATTATTGTGTCGAAAATTTGACACAATAATATAATATTGTGTCGAATATCCATCGCAAAAAATATTTCCTTTTGCGGGAAATATATATTGCGTCGGAAATTCGACGCAATATTATTGATTTTTAAGTTATAATGCGAAAAATTAACTATTGCATCGAATATTCAATGCAATTTTACTACTATTTTTATTTTCTCAATTTAAGTCGTGGTGTGCCTATATTGCATCAAATTCTTGATTTTTCGACGCAAATTTTGCGTTGAATCACTATTTGACGCAATTTTTCCAACGCAATCTAGTTGTTTTCTAGTGGTGTGAAACTCTTTGGATCACTACGAATCTTCTAGAATTAATTGTTGGTCACACAACTGGATGTCAGTTGTCACATCAAGCAGCTGGAAGGTTGGACCTCGTGTCTCTTCGAATTCTAATGTCATTATGACTGGGATGTTAGGGTTTTATGGTTTGACGATGACTATTGATCTTTTGGCTTTACTGTTGATCAAAAATCTTGAGATTGTAGGCCGACTTTTCAGGGATTGAAAATTTGAATTGGAGGCAGTTGGGCTTCTCATCCATCTTGTTGTGCCTCCATGTCGTCCTTTCTTCTTTTCATCAAATGGAGAAAGGAGAAAGAGAGGGAGGAAGATAAGGAAATTGTGATCAATCTCTCCCTTCTAGAGAGTTTGAAAGGTGAGCCACGTTAGTCGTGATGAAGGGACTATTACTGCGCATTAGTCGTTATGGCATGGTGTCATCGTGAAAGAAGAAGTGCAGGAAGAACGGATAGGACTTAGTTAATCCAAACCGAGAGATTCTGGTTTTTCCCTTCAGAGGCCCAAAATCTCTCTATGGGTGATCTGGAGTCTTTTCGTTTGGTAGCGGTACTTCTCTTGGGCAGTACTGGGGTGCAGACATGATTTCATCACTGTCTTGCATGTCTTATCGGAGCCTGTCTCATTGGACATCACTGATACCCTCCCCCCGCATGGCTTCCTGAGAGTCCTCATTCTTCTTGCAACACGAGGGGGACTGTGGCGTCGGTATAGATGCCTTAGAGTCGTGGGGAGTCGAAAGGAAAAGATAACCCAAGTTGAGACATCCTCTTTGACCTTGGCCTCTTGGTCTTCTCTTCACCAAAATTGAGATCGCTGGATAATGGGGCGAGCAATAAGATGGTGTCTTCTGGGAGGCATTCTTCACGAGCAAACATTTGTTGCTTCACCATCAGGAGCCTGTTAATGGTGGCAGGATGGGAACATCTGGATCTGGTTCTGCTGTATTTCTTTTTCAAAAAGTTGTAAACACAGAGATGTAAAAGAAATTTATATTACTCTTGTCAGATGTGATCAAATATATTTAATGAAATGTATTCATAATGGAAAGATCTTCCGAATAGAAATATATATTTTGGAATTGAAATGGTTGTCTGGATCTTACCTGGTTTGTTTTTACCATTGGCTATTTTGGAATTGATATGACCATGTCTCTTCGGAGTGTTGATCTCTATCTCTAGTATGGTTGGTTGAATATGGAGTGGTTTGACGAGTTTGAGCTATTATTTCCGAGTGGGAGAGACCCATCAGTGGACCAACAAATTTTAGGCCTCTGAATGGAGGAAATCCCAACATCGGAGTTGGGTTCACAATTGCTTTCGAGTGGGGAAAATCCCATCAACGGAGCTGTGAACTTGACCTCTAGGAGAGGGAATTCTTGCAGCAGAGTAGAAACTTCGAGCATGGGAAGGACCCACATTGGAGGGTTTTGACTGCCCATAGGCTAACCGAGAGGGAGCCCATAGGTGGGTACTCGCTTTACCATCTCCGATTGGGGAAAATCACATCAGCGGGACGTGCTTCCTGACGGGGGACATTATTGCCAGCGGGAGAAGAAGGATGCGAAAACAAACATGCAACAGAACATCTTAAATCAATTGTTAGATATACGACAATAAATATATTGAAAGTCAATATAAGTCTAACAGAGTGGATTAACAAAATTATGTATACTTAGTTTCTATCGCACGAAACTAGTACGTCTAGGAAATAATTCAAACAAGAAAACTCTCATGTATATACTACATGTCTTGTGCAATTATAGCTAAATATACATAATCCATATTAATCTGACATAAACAATACATGCGCCTAGGCATATACAAAGACTACGTTATTGGAATAAAAGCGGTTTATGTTCTGATAATACCTAGAGGATCATACCTTTTCGGAGTGCTTAATTTGTATCTCCAGTAAGGTCGGTTGGTTTGAAGTGTTCTGGCAAGCCTGCAGTGTTGTATCTGATAGGGGTAATCCCATCAACGATCCTGCAAACTGGTAGGGTTTTGAAGTGAAAGTGCGACCCATCGACAGAATGGATGCGTTGACTCCTAGTAGGGGTGGAAACCCATCAGCGAAGTGGCGATTCGGACCTTTGAGTGGGAGAAATCCCAACAGCAGAGTTGCAGAGCTGGATTCATGATTGCTTTTGAGTGAGCGAAATCCCATCAATGAAGCTGTGAACTTGGTAAGGACCTAAAGTTGGGTGTGACCCATCGACAGATTGAATGTGTCGACTCCGAGCGGGGGTAGAACCTATCAGCAGAGTGGCGATTCGGGTCTCCGAGAGGGAAAAATTCCAGCATCGAAGTTGGCAGTGGCAGAAAGAAACTGTCAGGGGTTAACTGCCCGTGGGTCAGATGAGGGAAGCTCGTAGGCTAATATTTGTGTTTCTGAGTGAGGGTGTAACCCATCAATGGAACATCAAATGAAGACTCTGTGAGAAAAAAAATCATGCAGTAGGTAGGGACCTCCGAGGGGGTCAGACCCACAACACAGGGTTTTGACTGTCTGTAGGCTAACCGAGAGGGAGCCCATGGCGGTGTAACCCATTCCCGGAATACGTACTTAGATACATATTCAAATTTTTCAACATATTTTTTGATTTATCTTCCAGTATTTGTTTTTATTATGATTAATTATGCTATTGCCTGATTTCGGATCCGGATTCTCAGACTTAAAGTCAACCCTAATCGGGACCGGTGACCTGATCCCAGTATACTGATCGATTTGATCTTTTTGGTAGTTAGATTTGACCGATTTCAGCTTCAAATACTGTTTTCCAGTATTTTAGAATTTTCATGATTTTTCAAATCTTTCTGAATTATTTTAATAAAATCTCCAAAATCGGGATTGATTGGTACCGCCAATTGATTCTCCGATTTTTTTAAATTATAAACAGAGTCAAATTTTTGAAAATTGCTTTCATAATTTTTTTATTATGTTTACTATCTTAATATATTTTTTGAAATTTTTCTAAATTTATCAAAATCTGGCCAGATTCGGTGTTGACCGATATCAATGATAGATTCTATGATTTTTAATTTGAAAATAGAATTGAATTTCTTAAATTTGATTTCATCATGATATTCAGTATAATATTCTTTATTTTAAAAAAATTTTGGGGATCATTCTGAGATACTTGATTTTCGGGCGATTCCGGTATTTTTCCAAAAATTTTCGCATCCGCGACCAATCTGGGGAATCCACCATTCTTATTATTTCTATTTTTCTTCCAATTACTTTTCTTTCTTTTCCCTTTGCTTTTCCTTTTTTTTTTCCTTCCTTCCTTTTCCTTCTAACAACTTCCAAACACTTCTCTATTATTCTAAAACATTCTACTTCCTCCCTTCAAAATATCTCCTCCAAAATATCCCAAACCATCCTTATATCCACTACCATCACCAAAACTGGCCATGCCACCTCACCCCTCCCTATTTTATAAAAAAACCCTAACCCTAATCCTTTCCCTTCTCCTTTAAACCAAACTATACACCATCTTCTCCTTAACCTACCATTCTCTATCAAAACCGTAATCACCACTAACTCCTTCTTCATCTTCACTACAACTACAACTACTAAAACTCTCTACCATCATCTTCTTCTTCCTCCATCTCCAATTATTCTACCACAAGCTACAAAACTCCACCAAATTTCCACCATCTCCTTTACCTTCTCCAAAACAACCATAACCAACAAATCCTTCCACCAAACCGCCTCCACTCTATCTCCACCTAAGTCGGCCACCTCAAGCTCTAGGCCGGCCCCCTCTACTCTGGTGACCTTTGGTGACTACTCCACCACCAACTTCAACATCAACTTCCACCACCACCATAACTCCTCCTTCATCACCACCTCCGATACTTCTCTTTCCATCAGCACCATCTTCACTCTCACCACCACAAAACCATCCTCATCACCACCACCTCTACCGACAACATCATTGTCATCATCATCCATCATTTTCTCTTTTTTCTACTCCATCATAATCCAACTCCACCATCTCCACCAAGTTCTACAAGCACCAACACCACTAGCCTCTCCTTTCCCTCTCCTCTCTCCCCTAGGACGGCCACCTCTTTGGACAACCTAGAGGCCACGCACCACTAGGGCCAGCG